>JAIPMN010021933.1:0-29693 GCA_020650975.1 Apostichopus californicus | reverse complement strand
ATATATAGAAGCTGAAGGCAATAAAGAGAAAGAAGCAGGGGGAAGGAAAAGCATGGATGGACACTATACGAGTGAATAAATGATTCATATTTTCCATTATATTTCCATATATTCCATTGTCATATTGAAAAATTCAGTACAAATGTGTAATTGATCATTCGACTCAAAAGTCCTGCTAAAAGAAGGAAAATGAAAATGATAATGGCTTCTGAAGGAAACTGTATCTCCATTGATAAAGACAACAAATACATTGCTCTTCGTATCAACCACGGTGTAGTAGAGATAGGACGCATTCATCATTTAGGGCTTTAATCTGTTTTCACTTTCAGGTTGTAAACAAAAGGAGGAAGTAACTATAACTATACTCGATATGGAGAGCCGTTCGCCGAGTGGAGTAGAAACAAACTGTCAATAGACGATAAAACAATCAGTATTTGTTGTACAAACTCGTTTGGTAATACACATATCACAAGCGTTTAAATAAAACCTCGTTTCGTACGGAAAGTACAGTATATATCATTTAGCATGAACTTTTGTAACTAGTCTGACATTATATGCGGACACAATAAAGTGTAGACTGAAGTACATATGTACATAGGAAGTGAATTTTAAGGGGGAAAGAAATCATATTTCGTTCAGCAACAAGGATCAATAACCAACCACAATGTCGATAACAATGAATTCAACACATTTTCCTTTTTCGGAATTAAACCAGTTCAGCACGGAAGCCACAGCTTCAAGTAGTACCACAGGGCCGAGTGATTTGCATTCGCCGTTGTTGAAAGCTTTGGAATCAATATCGGTATTTGTAATTATGCTAGCAGCGATAATTGCCAATTTATCAGTAATCATCGTCATATGGCATGATAAAAGTCTTCGTCGAAATGGACACAATCTGTTGATTTTCAATTTAGCAGTGTGCGATTTGGGAACTTCGTTATTTGTTACACTGGTGACGTTTTTCGCTATTCTCAATAACGGACACTTACTTCAAGAAAGCAGCTTCCTTTGTACGGTAAGTATCCCTTTTCTTGCCTAATCTGATCAAAACATATAGAAATTCATTTGTCACCAATACTAAACGAGAGTATTTCTTATTCGAGAAGAGTATAATGAAAGCTCTCATGTGTTTGTAAAGCGTCTCTCATCAATTATACATATGGACATAGCATATGTTTGCAACTTCCCACTGAAAATGTTTCCGCCATGTATAGTGTCAACATAGATTTATAGCTTTCAAAATGGCGTAAAATATTTCTCCATAATAAATATTAAATAAATTATAATAAATATTTATCTTCAGACACACATGTGGTCCACTAGACATGTAGAGACATAGAGTCTGTGATTGCCATACTCTTCAGTATCAGTACTAGAGTTCTTTCATAAAGAAACTCTAATCAGTACCAGGTAAAAGTGTCCTCTAATCAGTTAGAACAAGTGAAATTGAGAAATAATATTAGCTGTTCTTCGCTGAATCTGGTTAGAGTCGAAATGTATATGTAATTTCAGAGGATATGCAAAAGTTGATAAAAATATCCAAATCTGCAAATTTTGTCGGCGACAAATCCAAAGACTGTCTTTTAACTATAAGCGTTATTACCTTGTGATGTGTCACAGTTCAACGACTGTTCTCTAACAAAACCTCTTTCACAAGGGTATATGAATTAACAGACATCATAAACTCATTGTACGATATACCAACAGTATTGCACATGCAACAGTCTTTGCTGTTGAAGAATATCTACAGACAAAGACAAAGAAAATTTAAAGTCGTTAGATTATCAATATAGGTTTCAGTACACCTTACTTTCTTTCAAACACATCAATACTAACGTAGTTAACTGAATTACTTCGGTTTAGAACATGGATAAACGAAACTTAATGAGCTCCCATAATCAGTGCTGTATGTATTCAGTATAGGATAACATGATCAGTGTGTAGTTTGAAATGTTTATTAGTCTCCTTCCATTTCTTATTGACTGATTCTCTGTAATAAAACATTCTTCACGATGATCTTTTCATTATCTGTTAAACCCACAGCTCACTGTATTACTCTCGAGCGTTTTTTACATTGGGAATTTTGGCGCCATCATTATCATTGCCGTCCATCGTTACTTTCTTGTCGTGCAATCAAATAGATTACATATCACAATCAAGCACTCCTATGTTATGATTGCAGTGTCATGTTCGACTGCGATAGCAGTGACTTCACTGACAGTAGCATTGTCGCCCAAACCAGTCTATGACGAAAACACTTATAGCTGTTCAGGAAATGCTGCAGAGAATTCACATTGTTATTTGCTGCTGGCTAAAAGTTTAATCCCTTACATCATCGTTGTACCGGTAATGATTTATTGTTACGGGAGTATTGCATTAGAGATACGAAAATCACAAAGCAAAATCGAAACTTTTCGACGAAGAGTTAGAAGCAGTATCAGGAGACTGACAGGACGAGAATCCAATCGCGGTATTCAAGAGGATCCCGAAATATCATCCTCTCAAGTTTTTCAGATAGAGGATAAGGCAGCACCCAAAAATGAAAGTTCAGCTGACAAAAGTGAAGGAGTGTGCATTATTAATTGGGATCAATATGAAAAAGAATACCAAGAGATTTGCTACACTCTTCGAAGAGCTGGGTCGACGATGGACCCTCCAAGTTTCACTTCCAAGAAGTCAAAGGTCAAAAGTAAGAGCACTGTTCAGAAGAGAGACCAAAAATTGAGATCAGTGTTAGGAGCGGATAAACTGGTGGCCATTGCAGGTAAGCGTTCTCCTTGATCTCTCCAATTTGTGAACGGAGGCTTACCTCTTAACATGAAGCAACAAGGTTCATGGTTTGCTCTATTCTGTTGTTCTCCTATATGACATGACTCATCTTCTTTGAAACGTTCATGAAAACTGAGACATTACTTGCATTCGTTTCTTCTACGAGTTAATTGGTAAACGTTATTTCATAAACTTTTCATTAATCCTTCCTCCCCCCTCCCCCTCCCCCTCCCCCTCCAGCTTAATTAACAATTTCTGCTCTCTTCACGCCAAAACAAACATCGAGGGTGGTGTTTTCCCTATTTTATCATTCACAGGTGCGTTGGTCATCATCACTACTTTAGTATGCTGGACCCCGTACAACATATTGAAGATAACAATGTGCTTATCTGATAAAGTTAATCCAAGCCGTCATGTCTGGATCATCTGCCGTTTTCTATCGCATGCTAACAGTGCAATAGATCCGCTCATCTACTCCATGTTTAACCGTGGCTTGCACACCGCACTGGTCAGGAGCTACAAAGGCATCTTCGAAAGGATTAGGTACAGTTGCAACACAGGACATTGACATTGCATGCTTGGGAGAGCTTTACAGACTTTTGCCTTTCGACACGAGCATCGCGTTAATGGAAAATCTCCAATAACACTTTGATGATGGAACAGTAAGGCCTTTTGTTTTAGTGTCAAAATCTGCATGAACATTGGAAACATGCGATGAATTTTACCGGTTTACAGATTACTCTGCAGGCTGCATATCGAGTATCTCATAGAGGCACCTGCTTTAAAAGTTCTACGAACATTTCCTCTTTAATTAATTGTACCCGGAATTTTACAAATTAAGAAAGTAAACAAAGTGCATCGAATTAAATTGACATCTATACCGTTATACTTCCTTCCACTTTCGTAGGCCATGTCGAGGCTTTGTATTATTTATGTATCGTTTTATTTCATTTCATTTGCAAATCTTTTATTTACAAGGGACTGATGCTTACTAGGAATAAAAACCGAAACAATCGATTAACAAAGGGAACCGGTGTTCAATATTGGTTACGATTATATGTTTGTATATAACATTCTTAACTTTCTAAAGTGACGCAGCCATGTTTTTGTTTTAGCAATAGAAACAGGAAAAGTTTCGATACCATCTAGAACAAATTTAAGGGGCAGAGAGAGGGGTATTTCCACTGAGCTATATTCCACCTACGAATACGGAGCAACAAATGCAACGTATTTCTTTGTATCTCCTTTATGTTTGTATGGTCATGTTAATGGAAGAAAGAATAATGGTCTGTACACGTAGTCTATAATATATTTCCACTTCGTGATGACCGATCATGGGCATCAGTAGAAAAATTATCGAATTTGACGTTGGTCATTAATCTCGCCAAGCAGATAGCAACGGAATTAATCAAACAGTTCATGACAAATCTATGAAACAGAAAGCAATGCATACTATATGAAGCTAATCTAACGACAATCCGAAATCTTAGAAGTAACCTAGTAGGGGAAAAAAGTATGTAAGGAGACACTCAATCAACGAAATGGATCGATTTGCTAGGTCAGTGCTGATTAAAAACAGTGATAGATTTTACAATAAGCAAAATAATAATAATATTTTAATTAGTAGAAGGGAGATCCCTTGAATACCTACCTTTCATTCACCTAATGCATTTTTGAAGAGGTTTTATTTACTTAAAACACACAGACCACTTGCCTCAAGTGTCACAAACGCTAATGAAGTCCTCACCACTAGGCCGTTTCTGGGATATAGAGTATATTTTGATCAAGTTGTGTCAAAATTTAATTTCCATTATGTTTCTAGCCCACTGACAAACGTAATTAAACCGTGGCATACATGTGTAAAGCCGTTAATATCAATGATAAATTTCCAAAGATACAATTTTCCAATTATTGCAAAACGAAATCTAGTAATGACTGAGGCTAGTCGGATTTTCACTGTTGCAATTCTCTTCACGTACCAATTGCTGCAATTTAATAAATAGTGGTTTATAATATGCACAGGTTTTGTTTCAATGTAAATTGCTTTCCATGTATATATATGTTTTATGTAGCTTGGACTAGTTCTAACAGGAAATATGCATATCTTATATAATCTGGCATGAACACTACACCTTTATTTGATGTTGTTTTTTTTTTCCTGTTGGTGCGGTCAACGAAATATTGACAGGATTTTGGATCACGTTAAACAGCGAATGACGTTTCCACTTTTATTGTCCTAAGACTAACTCGGGACAATATTTCTTTAAAACGAGATAGAGATTGTTAGTTTCCGGTACATTTGATGTCTTCCTGAACGGTGGTTCAACTTCTGTTTAATCATTCGTGTACTTTAAAATGGATGGACAGACGCACGTGCTCAACCAGTAACTTTCTAGATTTGTAATTACCGACCTAATGTATCCTCTGTTACAGTCAGCTTGTTGTCAGTTCAGTTTTCATCATTATCGTCAAGTATATCGAAAAAGCTCCAAATGTCTTCGGCATATGAAAGTGATACAGTTCCTCAACATACAGGCAGTGTAGTTGCTGCTTTCTTTGAGGCACTTTCATTGATCCTGATTATGACCCTTGCCCTGATTGGTAACTTAACTACCATTATAACCATATTACGTGTTCGGGGCCTACGTCAAAATCTGCACAATGCATTTGTGGTTAACTTGTGCATTATGGACCTGGTTGTATGCTTCTTCAGTATGTCGTTTAGCCTAGCGGATTTATTCCATGAAGGATATTTGCTGAGCTATGGTGGCTTCTGTAGGGTAAGTTGTAACAACATGTACAGATGAATACTTTCTATATTTTTTTGGGAGGGGGAACACTAAATATACAGTAAGGAATTGTGCGTCGACTAGTAGTATCAAATGAACTTCATTGAACTAATGTGCCGTTTTACGTTCTTGACTTCAGAGAGAAAAATTCACATTCATACCGTGTCCAAGAAGATGCCTCTTTAGATTCTTTACCCTTAACAAAGACAGACTTCACCTACAACAGTCTCGGATTAAGGGAATGGTGGTTGGAATGGGTAGGAAAGGAGGGGGACACTCTCTAAGAGTAACTTCTCAATTTTGCAGCAGTGCAAGTTGAGTGGAACTTCTCTTCTTAAAGGTAATAGGTATTAGAACACCTCACTTACCAAGTTCGTGGTTTCTTAAATTCTTAGTTCTCTTAGATACCCAATACATATTTTCAAACCGTATTGTACCTGGGAGTATGTCACGTTTATCCACTTTTCTCTAAACACATACAAATTAATTTGTAATTGTTTTAAACTTTACGGTACAGATAAGACAAAGAGCAAGAAAAGCAGTGGCCAAAGTTGCTTTTTTTCCCCGGGTATCAAGTTTGGTGCCGTTTATATTTGTTTTTGGTTATCCAGTTTCAAACATAAAAATTGTCAAAATGCTTTCCTCTTTCTCTTCTCCTTGAATCTAGTTTAATTGTTTCATGGCCTTGTTCGCTCTGTACGGGAACTTTTCCGGTGTAACACTCATTGCTGTGAATAGATGTATTGGCATAGTCTTCGCACATAAAATAAGAATTAGGAGGGTGCATGCTGTCATAATGATCACCTGCGCATGGGTGTATTCTGCCATGATAGCTGGCCCTACCACATACGCAAACTTTTCTGCGGTGGGCAAGTACAATTTTGATACACATCACTGTTCGCCCGATTGGAAGGGTTCCGATATTTTCAACATTGTATGTGTTGTGCTGTTGTACGGTGTCACGGTGCCGGTTATGGTAGTAAGTTATATCTTAATTATTCGAGAAATAAGAAAAAGGGAAGGCCAGGTGAAACAGTTTAAGCATACAAAATGTATGGAACCGAAGCGTTTGCAAGGTGGAAATAGCCGCGGTATCCTGACTCCAACATTTGAAATAGAAACCGAAAATAATCGAGCAAGGTCAGTTAATCAATGTCCAGACAGTGAAAGGGGAGATGACGCACTGGGTCACATGGCAGTGTCTGTCCTAGACCAGATGAATGGTGCGGATTCCGGTATGGACGATGCAAATACCCACATCAATGAGTACAATCAAGTGGACGACATATCATCGAAGAAGACAGTAACAGCGACAATCACCTTCTCACGACACGACGCAGATGACAGAGCCGATGTAAGACATTGCGAAGGAGAAGTTAATGATAACTGTCCATCCGACAACATTGCGGGTAACATCGCAGAAACGGTGGGAGACGACCACGTGATTTCCAGTCTGGATATCGCGATGAACTGTAAAGTTGTTGAGGGAAATACGGTATACCGCAATGCTGAAGAAGCTGCAGATATTGATAGACATAAAACGGTTGATGGCGGTAACCGTTCTTTAACAAACCATGGACGAAGTATGACGAATTCTAAACTGGGCACGGACAAACGAGTTGCATTGACAGGTAAAGTTGACCGAATGTTGATGATGCTTTTTTTACTTCTTTGTAAGTAGTTACAAATTCATTCTCACTTTTTTTAAATATTATTTTGAGACTTAAATGATGTAAAACAGTGCGCGTAACGTGACTAAGCCTTCTTACTCTGCAGTAACTATTAAGGCGAGAGCGTGTTTATTAATCATGGAATTATTTTTTTCATTTTAATTATTTTAATTGTTTCGTCAATTATAGCTGTATCAATTGTATATTCTCATAGTGCAAAATTGTTAACTATAGTGTGAATTCCGACAAAAATTTTATATAAATGTGAAATAAATTGAAAGTGTTACACGTTTGGCTGTAGTATTTTGAATGGTATTTCTTTGTTCTTTGTGGTTACCATTAACCAAAAGTGAATGTAAATTCAATCCAGGATATCTTTCTCCAGCCCCCCCCCCCAAATAAAATGTCCATGGGCCTCAAGGGATGATTCCCGTCATTTAAACCAACTGATCGCAATTATCAGCCAAACTAGGGCAATGACTTTATTCATCGATCGACTAGCATGTTATGCCATTGGGCTGCATTTTTCAACAAGCTCACTTTGGATAAACAACAACTATCTTTCTCAATTCTTTTGCATATCCAAATCTTTCATGGTTCTTTAATTTAGAGCCTCCAGTAGCGATGAGTCTGCAACCTCGGCTAAGCCATCGGTATACAGACTGTGTCTTTTAACCATTTACCAATAGAAAACTTTAAGAGTGTTTTTTCTTCTTCTTCTTTTGTTTAAAGATAATTAATTTCATTGCAATTTTCGGAAATCTTGTACCACCAAGCTGAGTTGATGCATTTCAATCCAGTTATAAATATGAAATATGTCTATTTCTTTCAATGTCACAATAGGCCTATACCATTTATTGTTGTTCCTATATGTTATCACTGTACCATTATGTATGTCTGCATTTGTGGGTTTTTGTTTTGCTTACAGGAGGATTGCTTATCCTGACTACCACGGTTTGTTGGGCGCCATATTATTTCGTCCACGTGATTGTAGAAGGTACGGACTACGCCCACGCAATCGGTGTATTTTCTATGTGGCTAGGATATTCAAACTCCGCGTTGGATCCTGTGATATACTCCCTACTAAATCCAAGAATTCGAAATGCGATCAGAGAACAATGCTTGTGGCTGTATCGCAAAATATGCTGTAAGAACCAATAAGCGGATACTTTTGGATATTATTATAAGTATGACGTCATTTTCAGTCGTATGCGCAAGACGTGGAGGGCGGCACTGCCCCCATTTTTATCACCAGTCGGGATAAAACGTTCAGTCGATTGGAAATTAGACCACTCTCTATTGCTATAGGGTCCAGGACGACGTAAGTAGCTGATGCAACTAGGGTTGCGGGAGTGTACACTCCATTCCAGCCTCACACAACACTTCAATTCAATATTACCACATCCTTGCATTAAGATATAACTGTAGACCAAATATAGACTAAATCAGCTTTAGAATGCATCACGCGACTTCTAAAGTTTCATTTGGTTTTTATTCTGTACGGATATTCGATATAGTCAGTTGTCAGTAAATAGACATGTTACATCATCCCTTTCCTTAGAGATATGAGAAATATAGAGTTGTGTATATAGGTTAAGTATCCAAGCAGGGTTGCAAATCCGCTTTCGTCATAAGCCTATTATATATTTTCACCTTCAAAACGAAACACAGGTTCACCTTTTCTCCTTTAATTTTTAAATGATGTTCACTCATAAATATTTCAGCTCAGAAGTAATATTTGAATTAACGTGATTTTGATACTTAGGTTAACTAGATAACATAACTGGTTGCCAAGTTACACAACAGTTGAATACAGGCGTAATAAAAAGATTCAATTTCTTCAACATAATGCATTTCCATTTAAGTTGATTGTGATATACCAAAGATCCAAATATAACACAGATAGATAAAAAATAATCTTACACAACCCTCACTCGATTCCTGTAGGGGGACATATGGATTTGTTGCTTTAGATGTGCGCATGCGCATTTGAGACCATGAAATATCTCGCAGTAGTTGAGAAACCTTTATGTTGGTTGTACTACATTTTCAATGTGAATTTGAACTAAAAATTCAAAATCAATGTAGATCTTTGCCGGTAATTTGACTATTGGAATGTTAATTGTTTATTTTATTATTTTGAAAAGAACTAAATGTATTTAGTGTTTTAAATTTAGCAAATAATTTGGAAAGTTTATTATTATAATTGTTTTTTATTTTTATATACGAGTGATTGATACTTATATGAAATAAGAATCTGGGCGACAAAACGTTCAGAACCGAATGTAATCATTATTTACTTGCTCGTTTTTGGTGAAGAACTCAAATCTGTAGCAGGTTATCTGAGTGTGATCAATTGCTGATTTTGGTCAAATTCATTTGTTCAAATGTTAATTGGATCATTTTGAGTAAATTACGGTAAAGTACAGACAAAATATACACACAAAAAAAGCTCTAAAATTCGGCAGCCTCACACTGCCCGACTCATCCCAACCACGGTGACGTGTCAAAATCATGGATAGAGGGGCAGTGTGGGTTAAGACAATGACTAATCAAGAATTCACCAGTTTAAGTGCTTCAGTCGGGTAAACTCAACATGTCAAGTTTTCAAGACTGACAGCCAGCAGTGTGCGATGGTCTACGATTACAATTGCCCAGATTTTAAGAACTGTACAACAGAGAAGTCATGTTTCACGTGAGCTAAACGAGCACCGGTCATTCGGAGAACATGTACTGCAGTTGTTCAGTATGCGCACATCAGTTGTTCAGTGTGTTGGGGATCAGTTGCACGATTATGAGTTTGGAAGACTATCGAAAACAAGATCACCACGGCAGTGGAGTTCAGTCGGGTCGTATTCAGCTGTTGTGCGATCGGCTTTAAACTGAGGCTGTCGTGTTTTTCAGATGCACACGCGTCTAATATCAGTACCAAATATTGACCCATAGGCCTATCATCAGCAATCGACTAATGAGTTGACGCTGGATGATGGACAAGAGCCTATTACTTGATAACAACGTAATTAAGTAGGCCTGGCTTCCAAGTTAAAGTCGTAGAGTACATGACAACTATCGATTATGTTGTTAGTATCTTACTCTTTTGTAATATGTAGACATTACACTATTACACATAGGCTTAATTCACGCTTTATCATTGAATTCATAGAGTTGTTGATCATAATATTTACTTCTTACAGTGGTTTCAACAGACCATTTTTTGCTACGCACTAATATCACGTAACATCCACACTGTTAAAACTAATGACAAAAAAGTCCAACATTGATCACCGCAGGCAACAGTACGCAATGAAAGGCAACGTAAAGCGATCAATGCACCAACAAAGTTGCGTTCCCTGTAACATGATCCATATACTTCTTTCAGTGTTGTTGAAATTGTCCAATGCTCTATGATAGCGCCACTAAATCTGCGTGATAACATTGATATGAAAACTGTTGGTACCATGCACCCCCCCCCTCTCCACCGCTGTAGGGACCCTTTTAAATGATATTTTATTTGATCAAAATTGAAGGAGAAGAAAGAGAAGTATGTAAATGAAGAAAAAATATTTCTACAAACTTATCCTATTTTCATTTACGGTACTTTCCATTGGAAATCACCTCTGGGAAAAGAAACAAATTAAAACCGTGCATACTTTACCACCCATTTTCGCTCTCATATATCGGGGATTACATTGAAAAGGAAACATGGTGAACCTTATCATGAGATCGTATCCTTCCGTTTACTTCTAAGCTAAACAAAGTCTGAAGTTTCGAAATATCAAACTCCGGAAAGCAATAGAAAGTCAATGATGGACATTTCCTAGTTCCTGTTGAAAATACCGTCATGAATTACTACTCTACATCTCAATTTATTCTCGAAATTTTTACTTGAAACTGAATCTCTTTTAGTCCTAAAGTAAGTGATAACACTTTAGGTTTCAAGTAAATTGACAGTCATTGGTTATTTACACGGAGTGATGATTAAGGTATGAAAAGGAATTGCCCTTTCCAGGTAATTCAAAGAGACTTAAATGTGTTGCCAGTCTCAGATCCAATGTACAGATGACATAAAGGTGTGGTACATCACAAAACTGACTTTCACGCTACATTCGTTAAAGCCGGCTTAAGCATAGGTAGAAGTTCCCAACGGGCAAATACTACCTTCAACGCTGGAAATGTGTGTAAAACTAACGATTGAACAACAAAAATCTATGCAATGATTCATGGTATAGCGATACCGTATTGAGAAAAATATTCCTTCTAGCTATTTAGTTTTAATAAGGTGCATGTGAGTTTCCAGCATGAAATGCACAACTTATTTTACAAAATCCTCAGTGTAAAACTGTCATAAAATTATGAAAAGGGGACTGTTATTGAAAAGGTTCGATCTGTTAGTCTCAATTTTGCTTATGAACAGCGAGAAATAAAAGTAAATTCATCTCTCCCTATAGTTTGAACATCGGATATAAACTTTTTGACTGAGAGTCCTCAAACTATGTGGGGTGCCACTCAGTATATATGGGTCGCGAACACATTTGGAAGGGTCGCGAAACAATTTGATGGGTCGCTTGATTCCTTTTTTATCATTATAATTTTTTACCTGGTAGTTTTCAACAAAATCAGCACACTAAAAATGTTTTAATACTTACCTACATTATTTATAACTACAAAATCCAATTTCTCATTCACAACACATACCGATACACAGACAAATAATGCTTCTTTATAAACGTATCGATTCTGAGGGGTAGGGAGGGGTCTGGTGGGTCGTGGATCATTTCTCTTTTTGAAAATCCTGAACATTTCAGACAGCGCTTAAGATCATGAAAATAACACAAACGATGTTCAAAACATTCTTAAATAAATCGTTAGTCATATGGACGTATATAGTTGGGAGTATTCTAACCCTAAAATTCGCCATTATGAAAATTTAGCTGCGCGATGATAAGTTTTCATACCTCAATTCAATTTGCATATATGGGTATAGAGGAACCTGGGGTCCGGAGGATCTGCATTAGCTGCAACTAATGAACGCTGAAGGAGACCTGCTGACAACACGAAGACAGAATACATACCAAATAAACACATGCAGCACGTCAAAACCATCATATGAGACGGAGAAAGTACCGAGATGCGTACCTATACAGATACAGACTTACATGATATGGCTATTGGCTATAAGCTGCTCAACTCAGTTACTATTGTATTGAGAAGAGAAAGTAACATCTCGTTATAACACAACGTACATGACTGCAAACTGCTGCTTGCTAAAAATACCCGGTAACATCAGGCACTTATTGTGGAATGTGTAGCAAACAACCGCATTTGCATATGAATGCCTGTAAAATTCCTGAAGTAGCAGGAGGATTGTGTCGCAAGTATAGTAAGACAAACCCTGATCACTGCACCTCATCCAAAGTTTTGTTTTTCCTTAAACAAACGTTTTTGGTCAAGATAAAGCTCCAGTTTTAATTGTAATTAAAATTGCGATTAACCTTTTGTTATTTACGAAGTGAGAATTCGAAATAAAACATTATAATATGGTTGTAAATAATAATAGCTCATGTTGTTGAAAATTAAGAAACATGCAATTCAGAAAGTTCCTTTGTGAAAAAAATATTCATATACGAGAATTTGTGGTACAAAATTCACGGAAGAGCCATATTTTAAGTCAGTTTTGAGGTGCTTTTGTGGTTTGCCCCCTCATCAGTCATATGCCCCACTGCCCTTGAAGATTGGGTCCTCCAACCCCTCCCCTTCCCCAGAATGATCACTCTTTCCAATCACCCAGCCTCTACCTGCATGTTAATGTTTATTAGAAGGCATTCGTACCTACCCCTCCCCAATCCCAACCCGGATCCGCGCCTAATTCATCCAAGGATACTAATTATTCAATGTTGATCGTGTCCGGAAATTGTCGCACCTGATTAACCGACTCCTTTTTCACCAAGGCCAAAAATAGTCCTCCTCAATTTACCGTTACTTCTTTAACATCACTTCGTGAAATCCTTCAACCGAAATGTCAATACGATCCCATGAGTGTTCTCTTGTTGCAATGAAGACTCATCAAACCCTCCAAGAGGAACTCCGTCTTAATTACAGATAGTTTAGTGTTTGTTTAGTTG
Organism: Apostichopus californicus; assembly: GCA_020650975.1. NCBI lineage: Eukaryota > Metazoa > Echinodermata > Holothuroidea > Aspidochirotida > Stichopodidae > Apostichopus > Apostichopus californicus. The sequence continues at coordinate 16,343 of JAIPMN010021933.1, read as the reverse complement.
GATGGTAAGCAAACAAGAGCGTTCGAACAATTAATGTTGATAAACCAGCAGTTTATCATGACAGAGAGTGCGTTAAGAACATTGACAAACTTTTCGGTAACAGATATAACTAACCTGGTAAGCGTTCCTAACAACGGGACTTGGAAACAAACACATTGGTTAAATAGAACACCATGAATAACAAAACCGAAGAGACTGTACATCTGGCTCAGAGTTTGAAGCATCCATCCAAACAACAGAAAGAGTATCTTTATAGGGATTGTAAAACGTCGACGCAAAATGGCAGTGTGTCCTCATATAACAATAAAATTCCATCAAAGTTAAGACAACTGATATGATGCTGATATGGTGGCATTTGTTTTCGGATTAAATACTTTGTTATAGGATGGCAAGCCCGACCGTTACTTTAGCGCAATTGAATCTTACTGAACAAAGTCTATTCTAATGGGAAAAAACCTGAACACAGATCAAGAGTAACTCTTAGCCTAATAAATTGGATAAAACTGTCATTGTTTCAAATTCGATTAAAACGGAATTTCACTCCACTAATTTACTGATTAAGATGGAGTCTGAACTACACGTTGCAATACGGAAGGGTCAGTTTCACGATATTCGTCTGTTGGTATCGGCTGGTATGGATGTTAATGTAAGAGACAATGAAGGGAAAACTCCACTCATTACCTGTACATTTCTATCCCAGGAAGATTGGGCGGTCGGAATTGCTAGAATGATTCTACAAAATGGAGGATTGATCGGGATGAAGGATAAATCTGGGAGAAATGGTCTGATGTATGCAGCTATTTTCCAGCGCCTCGAATTGGTTAGGTTGTTTCTCAATGCTGTTGATTATAACATTAATGATACTGATCGTTTCGGCAATTCTGCTCTGTTCTATGCGGCATCTGCAGGCGACGCCGTCGTTACGCACGAAATCGTTCAAAGATTGAAGCATTTCAAGATGTCAATGGATATCTCAAACAAATGGGGTATGACACCTCTAATGGAAGCTTGTAGGCTAGGACACAAAGAATGCAGTTCTGTTCTTCGCAGTGTCGCCCTTTCCGATGAAACCGTTTGCGATCAAATTCTCGGATGGAATGCCCACAAATGGGCCACTGAAAGAGACAGGGAAGTCGAGGCAAGGCAAAGGAAAAGAAGCCTTTACGAAAAACCTTGGTTGGAGAACTCCAAAGGAAAGCAGAATTCGCCAACAGATGTTTTAATTTCATCTCTTTCTTCAAACGACGGGTCATGGTTTACTCGCTCGGTAAGCCTTTCCTCTTCGGTTTCGTCATCATGTTCATCATCAACAACGGAACCGCGTCAAGAGAAACTACCAATGCTTAAATGTAGGAGAAGTATTAAGATAGAGAAGATTAAACGCAACTGGGTTGCTGAAACGGTGAGCAAGAACATGATTGAAGTAAAATACCAGCCATCGCCGTTGAACTATGCGGTGATCTCTGCGAATCGAGTACCGGGCGGAATACCCACTGGAAAGAAAACGAGACCAGTGGGTTTGAAGATAAACCAATTACCGGAACATTACAACTCCCAACCATGGTTGGATGACTTTAAACAGATTTTCCGTCAATATGAGCTGCAAGTAACCGATTCTTATCGGCAAACGGCTGTCGCTCCTATATATCGAGAGGTTGCTCTGTCGCAGGTAGTTCCGAAGAAAGGCGCCAAGGAACAAGATGATGACAAGAAAAGGTTGGACCATCGACATAACGCGATGCGAGGATCTAACGGAGATGGTAAGACCATGTCGAGTTGGCCGAGTTTAAGCAGCGTTGCGAGTGGTAAGAAGTCAAGGTCAGCTGATGAAATCGTTGATATATTTCTTGGATCTGCTCGGAGTAAGAAAGAAGGGTTCACCCAGTCGAATGAAGCAGAAAGTCAAAGAAGAAAAGGGAGGTCGGGAAAAGGCACATTGGGCAAAATTAGACAAAGAAAAGAGGTACAGTAGATATGGGACTATGGGGTCGGGATTGGCTAAATGCTGAAACTGGGCCACCGATTTCTTCTTGGTCGTGAAAGCTGCTATTTTTAGTTCGAGGCAACAAAATAGTCCGTTTAGTATTCAAGTCGGTTGGATCACACTGAACTGGTAACAACTTATAATAATAATAATAAATGAGACTTATATAGCGCCAAATCAGTAAACAAAGTCACTGCTCAAGGCTACCCCTGACCTTCCACCACCAGAAGACTCTGAACGTTAAAATGCTTCACTCGTTTATTTTACCTGCTTTTCATTGTTTTAATAACCCTATCTGATGGCTGCCTTCTCTAACGAAGTAACTTTTGAGATTATAAAAATCCACAATTATCTGCAAAACATGTTATAGCCAATACTGATAGTAAGGCAGTGAAGTAAGGTAAGCGTTAAAATACAAAATTGAGAAAGAGATCAAGAAAAACAAACAAAAGGAAGAAAAAAACATACAGCAGAAGTATTTTAAGTTCATTTATTACCCTTATGAGTTATTGGAAAATAATATAGTACTGAGAAACTAGAAATAACATGGGTAAAATTGTAAAAGAATTTACATCTTGTGAAGCTTCCTGCGTTGCTTTAACATTCTTTTGTAATCGGAACAATAAGGGGATACAACTGCATTGTTATAAGTAATTTATTTTCAAAGAAATATGTGCCGTAAGAAGATAGTTATGACCAAACATTGTGGTGATATTGAATAACCAATAACAGCTGTAAGAATGCTCAATACAGTAGACAAGCAAAATATGAATATTTTTGGTAAAATTATTATGTCTTGGTGGAGCAAAAAAAAAAAGCCGGTGATAATAAGTCACCATTATTGTAGGGTGATTCTGATGATCTTTTAGAGCCAATCAATTCAATTTCCTGTGAAGTTACAATTCTTGGAAATGCTGCAGGACGAAGATGAACCAAACACCAGAGGTAAGTACTGTCAGTTAATGGGATAATCAACCACACTCAGCATTGTCAAGTGTAACCATAGTTTTTCTTCTTTTTTTTTTCTTTTTTTTTTTTACGATTGCCATCTTTTCATACAGCTTATTAATTCTTGTCATACAATCAGTTATGGTAACCTCATTCACAGCAAGCCATATTTGATTAAATCTCAATCTTTAAATTATTCTTTGATAAGAATGGTAAAAGTCACCTCATTTTATATGTAATGCTGTTAAAGAATTCAAATACCCTAAAACTATTCTAGTCCCAAAATTGTTCGCAAATGCATCCAACAGTTAAAATATATATAACTTATATATAACTTCATATAACACATTTACCACGAAAACAGGCAATACGCTTTACTCCTCTGCAAAGATTTGAAAGTTTGAAATTCGTAGGCAACACTTCTAGAAACTACTATTATAATAGCAACTATTTTATACAATAACCCAGAACCCAACAACAAAACTTACCAAAATGTTCGAACCTGTTGCGTTAGTTCAATTAGCATTGTGGTTTGGTAGGGCCGAAGACCGAAATGTCAAAGATCATTAATATTGACCCCCCAAAAGAATGCTAGCAATCCAAATAATGGACACTCATTCTCAAACTTCAAAAGGACTTTAAATGTCGCCCTCAAAAAAATTCTTCTTCACGAAAGACATTTAACTAATTGATTTAACCCTCAATATTTGTAAAAGCTAAAGATCGTTATAACCTCCCAGAAAAATACGTTAAAAAGCTGTTAGCAATTTCTAGCATGCTAATAATTGAAGTTTTTATTTGAAGAACTTTAAGGCTTACAGTTGCACTTTGTGTGAATTATTGCATCATTCAACCTTACAGAGTATTACTCAAAAAACAAACAAACACAGAAATAAACAAACGAAAAAACAAGGAGATTGCAAAGTATCAACTCTGTCACCCTGCGACCACCCGTTTGCAGCCGAGCGAGCCAGTAACTGATGAAATGTATTGATCTTCAAAACGTTGTCACTCCAACTTCATGATTTATAGCAACCAAATTTAGAATTGGGAAAATATTAAAAGTTTGTTATTTTTTGGAGTTTGATTTTTTTCGAATTTGAAATGAAATTCATCAGTAAAATTATCCAAATCAACTCAAAAGTGATTACAAGATCTTTTAGTTTGCTGTATATGTGGAAGCTGAGAACATGTTTGTTCTTCACAAAGTGACCTTTGACCCACTTTGGATTAACGAGGCCTACTGAGTATCAGCTTCCTGAATGTCATACAACCCTTCAGCATATTCAATTTCTTATGTGTAACAAAAATAAACGGCAGACTACGAAATACATATGAATAATTTGAAAAAGGCATAAAAAGTAGAAAGAAATCATCAAACACACACAAAACAGACACAAAAAGGGGTTTTTATTCTTTTTAAGGAAAATAATTATTTGCTGGATTTACTTTCATTTACATTGTTACTATTAAACGCATCGAAACAAGTATCAGAGTTCAGAGAAATGTTCAATGAGGCATTTATAGCTAAACTAAAGTTAAGTGTTTTCTATTAAATTCTAATTACGAATTAAACGAATATCACAGCCGTATAGCGCATTAGGTGATAGATAGTTCAGTTTCATGATTAGATATGAAAAGGAAGGGTTGATCATCAAACATTGACCAAGTGGAGACCTACAGAAGCATAGAAGGGACATGTAAATTGACGTTTTGATGAAATGCAACAACTCGTCAATATGACAAGAAGTTGAGAATTGACGACATATTCTAAATCGTCAAATTGTCCAAAATCTGAAAATTTTATGTTATGAGATGCATCTCGACAAAACTTAACATTTTCAGATTTTGGACATTTTGACGAGTTGGTATGATCTCGTCCAAATGTGAATGATCTAATTGTTGTCTTTTTGAAGAGTTGATGCATCTCAACAAAACGTAAAGTTTTCATGTTTGTCATTTTGACGAGTTGATGCATGAGTTGGTATATGCTGTAGTCAAAACGTAAAATTTCATATTTTTGATATGTTTACGAGATACTGCATCACAGAAAAACGTAAATTTTCGTGGTTTTTTTGGACGATTTGGTATTTGTCGACAAAATGTTAATTTTCAGATTCTTGTCATTTTGACGAATTGTTGCCATCTCATGAAAACGTCAATAGAAATTTCCTTTCTACGCTTCCGTAGAAATCCATACCATGTGATTATGACCATGCATGAACATCAGATGTTATCAAGATTTCCTTTTCACACAAGTATTCAGAAACTTAAATGGCAGGCACGTTTTTTGCTCCCATTCATCCTGCCAAGACATCACCATGATATGTCCAATTTATGACACATTACTGAACTTACCCACGGCATGTTACTATCTTTAATGAGATGAGTTCAAAACTCCCTGCTCAAACTGAGAGCATCTGTGACAAGTAGCAGCAAACAAACGGAACCACAACCCCCCCCCCCCAAAAAAAAAAAAAACATCTTTCACTTTAACTAACCAGAAAGCCAGTTGGCTTTGTGATTCCTTGCTAAAATTTCCACAAAACTATCTGACTAAAGTAGACCAAGTAAGTTTAAATTTGTCCAAGAATTTAGTGAGAACCAGAAAAGATCAGAGATTCAACACTAATTTGTAGCACTCCCCTGTGTGCATCAGGCATATAATTCACTGGTAAGGATTTTACAGTATAGAATTTTTATTAAAAAATGTTTCAATATCCAGAAAGAACAGTCTTGCTATGTGAAACATAGACACGTAGACGTATGAATAAAAGGATATTTTCTTTTACCAAGTTTGAGCTAGCAAATCACTTCTGCCACCAACCATCCCATTAAGTTATTGTTATTAATGAATGAGAGTTACATGACATTGTTTTATAAACTGTGAAATCTGTACAACCTACTGCCAAATGAAAATTCATGTAGTATAAATCACAGAAACTGGTCAAGTTTGGGACCATTTGAGATGTTGACCCCATGAGCCAATTATTGCTCATTTGAAATAACCTATTGACCCCTTGAAGCTCAGAAGGTGAAAACTGATAAGGGCCATTTGAGTGTGCTTTATGCCAGACTATCAACTCTTTGAAGCAGATTTCATTTCCTGGATGACTGTTTGTTTTGTTGAAGACCTAAAGCGCCCCCTTTACAAAACAAAAACTGAAGTTGACCATACAATCTTCACCAAAGAAACTCATAGCATTGGAGAATTCAAAGGCTAATTCTAGCTTTAATTTTGGGGTTATCATGTTTGAAAGGTTTTTCAGACTTTGACACCTGTTGACCTCATGTGACGTTTGACCTCTACCAATTTCAATATAGTTCTTGTACTCACCATGCTGGATTTGCATACCAAGTATGAAATTCACCAGTGATGTACTTTCTGAGTTATCGTATTTACAAAGTTGTTCAGACTTTGACCTCTGTTGACCCCAAATGACCATTCAACTTCACAGAAAAGATAAAAAGTTCTCGTACTCAATAAGATGAATCCACATACCAAGTATGAAGTTAATCCACCATAAACTATTTGAGATATGGTGTTTACAAGCAAGTGTCATTTACACACACACACCATCGCATAGATTCACAATTATGCTAAAACTGATAAGAGTGTTGGTATTAATTTTCATTAGGGCAAAAGTTTGCGTAATTAACAACATGTATTCATGAAGTACAAGTAGCATAAAGGAAACACGCCTGTGCTATTAAGAGGATCTCTAAATCAATGATTTTCACCAACGAAACTGAAAGTTTAATTTTTGATGTAAAATTTTTGTCATGCAAAAAAAAGAAAAAAGAACTGTTAAAATCCATAACCTTTCAAACGATACTGTAGCTAAGATGGTTTATTACAATATTTTGAATGTTTCTAAAGATAATTTGGAATGAGCAAGGAAGGTTGTTTTGTGTGTGTGTTGCTAGAATGGAATATGAACCATTGTCCTATTTATAAATATTTATATTTATACTGGAAATAAATAAATAAATGAAATGAAATGAAACCACAGGCCTACCAGTGGAACTAATAATCAGCTGCTACCAGTTGGTGGTGATCCCTACATAACCGTTTCTCTACCAGGGGTGCATACCACAAGCCATGGTATCTTGCATACAGTGTAACCAGAAATAACAAACCCTATATAGGGATCGCTAACTAAGTGCTAGATAACTCACAATTTCTAATTATGAAGTCCCTGGTTTGAATCCTGTTACTAGCCAAATGCTTCTTTGATTTTCAATTTGATTCTCATAAATCAACCTAACAAGCATAGGAAGAGAGAATTTGTGCAACTGGCACTTGGAGAGGACATGAAAGACACATCCAGTCCTGGAAAAACCTAGTAGCAAAAGTGGCATATGCTACAGGCCCTGTATTTCCAAGGGCCCCGCGCTAAATCCTTGCAAGCTATCAATATCGGATTCAGTGACTCTACACTTGCTCTATTACTATAGTACTATACTGCCTTCAATTTCATGAACCACTGGGTGTTAAATGTTAGCAAATTATCACCTTCAAATTGGGGTTATTATTTTTAACAGTAATTCATGGGAGTGTAGTATCTATGTGATACATATATGACCCATAAATACAAAGGTATTTGAAACTGAAGTCATATCCATAGAGAAAAGATGAAAACAAAAATGGAACACACCTTAGCTGAAAGCTACAGGCCCTGCACTAGCTTAATCCGGCTGTGTTAACATTTGTTGTTTGTCATGTCATATCTTATGTGGAATTTAGACTTTCAAAATATTGAAATAAAAACAATACATTTTGCTGAAATACTGTAAGTCTCATCCAATTAATTAGATCTGGATATACTATTAGGTTACCAATTTAAAACTTTTATTTGCTTCCATTTGACCAACAAGTCATCTGTCTAACAAAAAAAACAAGGTTAAAACTTCAGGAACTCTCAAGTCTAGTTATAAAATTTCACTTTGATTTACTATGCATACAATAATGTTGACAATTTTCCTCTGTTGTATAAAAAACCATATATCTATCTCTGTTTAAAACACACTATTGAAATATTGCCCTAACCACCCAACCAGTCATGTCAACATATTCGTTTATAATTCATGCACAAGTTAAACTAACATTCTGAACTGCTCTACCATTCTTCTGCAATTCTGAAAAAAATTGTCTTTCAACATTTCACAATCTGGTCTACCATATGCTATTATCTATAGCAATGGAGTCCAACTGTACATAGCTACACTTGTTGTCAATGAACATGTTGTATACAGTTGTTAATATGCTGTAGCTTATGTCAATGACTTTCTTGTCAAAAGCCATGTAGAGTCCAGCTGTCAATAACTATAGTTTATATCAATGGCCAAGTTGAGTCGAGCTGTTAATAACTATAGTTTGTATCAAAGGCAATGTAGAGTCCAGCTGTTCATAACTATAGTTTATATCAAAGGCCATGTTGGGTCTAGCTGTTACAGCTGTATTTTTTTATCAATGATGTTCAGTCCAACTGTAATGGCAATTCTTCTAATAGAAGGCCATGTTGAGTCCAGTTTTTAAATTGGCTGTAATTTATATCAATGACCATCTTGTGTCCAGGCTTTATCAACCTTTCCATATCAGTGGACATTCCAGCATTCATTAGTCTTCAGACCTGATCACCAGGTGGCCATATTTGCTATGCTCTGTTCAAGTTTTCTTTCACGACCATTTGCAAATGAAAAAACGCTCTAGAGTTCAAACTGACAAAGTCTGAATGCTTCTTGATGTGTCGACTGTGAAGAGTCATTCTTTACAGTTGATCTCCCACGCGTAGCTTCTTTTGTTCATCGACATAGTCGGACGGGAAATAGAAGAGAACGGATGGGTGTTGATTCTTACCGGACTGAGCATTTCAGACATTACTTTCAAGTCCTTTTCTGTGATCAATCCAAACAGTTCTACGGCCTTCAAGCCCTTCAGTCCCTTCAAACAATCCATCCTGTCAAGAAAAAAATAAAATATAAATATATATATATATGTTTATAATATGGGGGAGAGAATAAGTAGGACAGAATTGCTGGAAGATCTACAAATATGTCAGGCTTGCCACTAACTTGAGATTTTCAGGTGGAGAGGGACTTGAGAAGAAGGTTAAGAGAGGGATTTGACAAGTAGGTTAAGTTATGTGCTTTTTGCAATGGTATCTAAGTTAAATACAAATAATTTGCTGAAGAAATCTCTGAAGAACAGCATAACTCTACTGTAGTGTACCACATGGCTGCAACATAACAGTTAATACCAGTATGGTTATTAATACTATTCCCAGGTTTAAATTACCAGTTGGCTAAGAGATATTCTTCTCAACACTCTACAAATGGTTTGAACATCAAATAGTACAGCACAAATTTGAAACTGTGGTGTATGATCTGCTGGGAGGTAAATGACAGACGTATGTTCAGGTTCAAAGTTGCGATATGAATATTTCTACTCACAATTGCATAGGATTTGGGATTCTGTAGCACCGGCTCAATGCCAGGTGTTGAAGGCCCGATAAAGTTTCCAGATCAACAAAGATACTGCCGGTCAAGCTGGACCCATCGCTGAGATCTAACTCGATCAGACTTTGGCAACGTGCAACTAATATTTCAACGTCTGTGAAGAGGGGAAAATATGAAGAAGGAAACTTTACATTGAGACTGGAACACAGGTTCAACAAAAATCAACTCAAATACATTTTGCCACATCAGGTATCATATTCACATATTGCTTATATACAGTAATGCTGTGTTCTCTTTGCCATATGTTTCATTTTGAGGAGTCGCATATGGGTTATCTCTTTGGAAGTTATTTAAAATTTGTAGTCCCACCAGATGGATGCCAACAATGTGAGCAATTTATCGAGGCTACTGAGCATTATCACTGCAGAGAATTTTACAAAAGAACGTGCCGTTACCATGACAGCTGTACAAATCCACCAGATGCAGTTTACAATACAAGCAGGGAAAGGAAAGGATGGCTTTATGGTGGGTGAAATCATGTTTAGGGTCACATGGTGGGATTAATCCAAGATTTAAATCTTGTACACTGTATTTGCAGTGGGCAATAAATTTGCATATGTTGGACTCAAACATACACATTTGGTCACATTTAGGATATCTGCATTTGTTATTACTTGTAGCAACCATAGGTTTACTATACAAAGTTGTGCTGGGTTAAAATGTTTACAATTTATTCTAATGAGAGGTTATACAATGAAAAGCAGCTTTTTGAGGTTGGTAGGAAAGTTTATCAAACATGATTATTTCTTTCGACACAATTGCAATAACCAAACAAAGACATCCTTCTAAATCTTTTTTTCCCATCAAATGAGTGTACCTGAGTGGGTACTTGATGAATTTGAAACCATCCAAACGTTTTTTTTTGGTCAGACACTTTTCATAGTTGTATATTATGACAAATGTGAAAATAAATTTTTAATTTTGAAAAAAACATCATTACGTTTGCTTCAATACCTGAAATAAACCTTGACTACACCAATTACTGAGTTACTTTGTTATGGGATTTTACTACCTACTAGCACTGACATATTCATCAATTTCAATTCAAAAACTCAACCTCTTTATTTGAGTTTTATGCTAACCTTCATCTCGTAGACTCTCTCTGCATCCACCAATGTTCAGCTTCTCCAAACTCTGCGGTAAGACTTCGACCAGAGATCTGACAACTTTTCGGCTCAGATTTAACCAGGCCAAGTTGAGACTTTTTAATCTAAAATATAAGATTGAAAGTTTGTATTTGATTAACTTAGGAAATAAAATATAAAACACACAAGTTATTATGTAATATTATGCTCAATGACATCATATTCTGACAAGTCTTCCACCTCGCGTGTGTGAATGAGCTTTACATCGGGAATATTTCCTTAACAGAATAAGATTTATCTGAGCTGTTTTGGGGAACATGTCTGTGACAGTTATCTCTATCACATAGAGCAATAATGATGGGAAGGGTTTGTGTCTCCTGGCTGTGGAAGGTGGATGTGACAAGGGGTCAGGTGGGGGTGCACAAACAGATACCTCTATCACATAGAGTAAGATGAGGAGGGTTTGTGTCTTGTTTAGGTGATGAAACCATGGACACGAAAGTGTTTCATGGTCTTCTTTGAGAGAGATGTCAGTATCAAATCACCTTTGACACTTCGCGAGAGATAATTGGAGTTCATCGTCATCTATCTCCTGACACATACACAAGTTGAGTTCTTCGAGTTCTCTCTGCGCACCGATGGAGGTCAGCATTCCCTCGGTGACCGTGCAACTCTCCAGGCTGAGTTTCCTCAGGTTCGTACACTTGGACAGTATTTCTTGCAGAAGTTTCGGTCTGCTGTTACACATAGACAGATCCAGGTATTGCAAGGTGAGATGAATCTCGTCTGGAATCTGGCTGAAATTACTGCAAAAAGAAAGGGCGACCGAAAGACAGATGATGAGGAGGTGCTCAATTTTTACTTGTGCTGCGACAGCTACTCTACATAAATTACACCACGGTGACCACACCAGAACGAGGATATGGTGAGATTTATAGTTAAGCTCTATAGACACAATGCATGACCACACCCTGCATCAATCTAATCCTGACAATTTCAGAAGAATGAATAACCACAAATGTTTTTCTTTCAAATGGCAGGTCTATTGATGACGAGAATTTCTATCATCTGAAATCTGCTGGAGTAATTAATTTTCTACAGGAACACATGATGAAATTCGGTTTAATAAATTTATGCAAATTGTATCGTACCCTCATCTTGTGTGCAGAGGTGCAAATGTCTTGCTCGTTATTATATTTGTATATATGCTAGCAGAGGGGAGGGGGGGGGGCAAACCAAGCAATTACGTAGATCAACCAATTGGTGTAACTTTCAGACTGATAATTGCATTACAGTGAGGTTTCATAGGTTTTAGTATTGTAGTATTTGTACTATGATTAAAGGAGTAGAGCGCCACCAATCTGAGGCTATAAACATGATGTAAACAGCACCTCATAACGTAGACGAATCACTTGAATAAAGCAGAATAAATCGAGTAAATCTGAGTTATCTTTTCTTCGTTGGTTACAACAAGTACGACATAGCAATATACCTAAATTAGAAACACAGGTCGTTAACTTCTGAAATAGGCAAATGTCTAAGGAGGGTACAAAGTTCGGCAGTAATATCGTACTATCTGAAGCCGAACCAACTGCACTAAATATGGAACGTTTTCTACTATGTTACCACATGACAGTATTAACTGGCAAATTCCATCTAAATCCATGGTTTCTTAATTTAAAATTACAAGGGACAGACAGACCGAGAATCTCACTTCAAGAACAGTGTTTAAGTTACTTACGTTTCAAATAATGATCCTAATATCGTACTTCTGGCAAGTTTGGCAGCATTTCCAGTTCGAAGAAGGATTGGGCCCAGTGTCCCAGATACAAACTTCTTTTCACTGAGATCAACTCTCTTCCAAAGGAATTCATCCATACTGTTGGTGGAAATGAAAAGAAAATGTTTGGGTGTGAAGTAAAAGTAGATACATCTGATGAGGATTTGGTTTCTCCTTTAAGCCCCCCCCCCCCCAAACCATTTGTCATGCCAAATATTATGACATTTTTCAAACATATGTACTGTATGTACTGTTTGCTGCTCTTGTTATTTTTGTAGTTTGGAGTATGTTTTCCTGATAAAGTGCTGCCAGTAAAGGGGTGGGGGTGGTGTTTGTTCACATGTAATTTGACATTTTACCTTAAGTGTTCACTTTGTTGCCTTAAAATCAAATACATGAAATGAAACAGTAGATTTTGCAAGCGTTAAAAGTCTCACAACAGTTATAGTTTCACAACAGTAATTAGTCTCACAATATAACTAGTCTCATAACATTTTTAGTCTCATCACAGTCAATGTCTCACAGCAGTTATAGTCTTACAACAGTTATAGTCTCACAATAGTGTTAGACTCATAACAGTCATAGTCTCACAACAGTGTTAGACTCATAACAGTCAGTCTCACAACAGTCATAGTCTCACAATAGTCATAGTCTCACAACAGTCCTAGTCTCAGAACAGTCCTAGTCTCACAACAGTCCTAGTCTCACAACAGTGTTAGACTCATAACAGTCCTAGTCTCACAACAGTGTTAGACTCATAACAGTCATAGTCTCAAAACAGTCCTAGTCTCACAATAGTCCTAGTCTCACAACAGTGTTAGACTCATAACAGTCCTAGTCTCACAACAGTGTTAGACTCACAACAGTGTTAGACTCACAACAGTCCTAGTCTCACAACAGTCCTAGTCTCACAACAGTCCTAGTCTCACAACAGTGTTAGTCTCACAACAGTCATAGTCTCACAACAGTCATAGTCTCACAATAGTCATAGTCTCACAACAGTCCTAGTCTCACAACAGTCCTAGTCTCACAACAGTTATAGTCTCACAACAGTCATAGTCTCACAATAGTCATAGTCTCACAACAGTTATAGTCTCACAACAGTCATAGTCTCACAACAGTCCTAGTCTCACAACAGTCCTATTATCACAACAGTGTTAGTCTCACAACAGTCCTAGACTCACTCACCACAGTCTTTTCCACCGTTTGCTGAGGCAAGCACATTTAGCGAGTTGTTGCCGTGGTAGCCATCTCAGGATACTGAGGATAATTTCATCCGACAAGCTTTCAAAAGGATCTAAGAGTGTGAAACAGGATCAAGAAACAATTAGAGTCATGGGTGGAAAGATCTGTACCCAATCAATGCAAAGCTCAAAGTTACGACTAGTAACATCTCAAAGATGTTATCAAATGGCCTTGATTGTCCTATGTTCCACCAGTGCTAGTCTAATGGATAAAGAGGGTGAGGTGGTGGCCTTGGAACTGAAGGTGTATTTCACAATCTGAAGCAATCCATTTACTTTTTTTTTTCCATTTTTTTATTTCATATGGCCCTCCATAATTGGTAAATTAAACAATTTCAAGTAGTATGAAAGCTGTTAACAATATTGCCACCAAGTTTGAAGTGTATGCTTCAAGCTGATTGACCTCCAACCCTGTCCCCACCACCATGTTATAAAAACATACAAAAAATATACACTGTGAGTCATTGAGTCCAACACAAAGGGAATAGGAAATTTAAATTCAGATTTCTATAACAACTGGCAATGTTTGCAGATGTTTACAGACGTGAAGCCAACCCACAATATATCACAACCTTCCGTTATTGTTTCCTCCAATTGATGTCACAACTTAAAATCTCAATACTGTACGTGTGTGCTGATGAATTTTGGAAAACAAACTTCCGAAGCATAGAACGGTGTTATTTTTCACTGAGCTTTTAGGGCAGTAAGCTGGAAAGGTCGAAGTTAAAATTTTGGCAAACACACATTGAGACTTTAGGAGAGTTGTAGACACAGTAGACCCGGGCAAATTCTGAACGTTAAGATGCAAGGTAGAAGTTATTCTGTTCATTAAGTGACAGGCTACAGTAAGTACTAGTTGATTCGCTTGAACACCCAATTTTTTTTAAATCAACAGCAGGGCATGACGCTTATAGAACGACCCTCCCTTATCCTCAACCCATCCCCCTCCCCCCTCCCCCAACACGACACACCCACAAGAAATTGATCATACCTATTTCATTTCTCTCAGAACAGGGTTGGAAGAGTTGACACTTGCATCCATGTTTTTCTGAGCTGCTAGATGTTCTCAAACATTGCTGTTGGTTCTCTGGGGTTGTAAATGTAGCTCTTCTCTAAACAAAAATAAGATTAATCATATGAAATTAATAAATTCTTTCAAATGAACTCTTTTGATTCCTTTCCCATAATTGACGGCTGGGCAGAAAATGAACGGAAAAGATTTTATTGTATTATAAATATTGTTTTCAGGGTTTTCCCCATGGCTGTGGGTGGCAGTATTCAAAGTATAATTTAATATGGCAGGTATCTAGAAGCTTCCTGATTGAACATGCACTACCTTAGAACTCACCATATTCTTCAAGTGGCACTCAAATCTGCTAGAAGTCATATTATGGTCACCCATGTTCAAACTTCAACACACTGTTAACAGTCACCCACTTAACATTTGTCCCCAGTGCGACATTAAAATTTGCCATTAAACTGGACACTCAAATCTGTGAAAAACTTGGATGGGTCAAACCTCCATGAAGGTATGATTAAACTACTGTACTTTCAGCTATTTTATCATGCTAAAATTAATCAGCATAAATGATAAGTAATACTGTTCAGGATTGAGGAGATGGGTCAAGAATCAGGCAGTTACCTCTCAGCCATCTTAGCTTTTGTCACGAGCTGTGATCAAAATTATCACAAAAATTTAAAAAATCATACATTTTCATTACAAACCTTTTGGCCTTGTCTCCTTTCTGTTGCTAGTTTTTCTCCTTCCAGAGTTTCAAGTTCTTTAACACCAATGTCCTGGTAAATTATCTTGGTTTCCTCCAAATCAACATCCCACACGAAGCGGGTCACACTCCTCTCCATTTCAACCATAATGTTTGTACCTTGGAAAAAAATTAGAGATAGAATTGATTGAAGGCTACCTAGACATTACATTTACAAAAAAGGTGTTTTGGTTAATATCGCTAAGCCTTGATCCATCAGGGTTGATATTAAAGTTATTGTTTTGTTGTTCAAGACTAGGCTAGATCTATCTTCTTTCCGAATGACCAATAGCCCGAAACTACCCTTCAGGCGTACTAATCAGGTATGCTGTTTGTAAATTCGCAATAAAATTGCACTGTCCAAGCCTACAGTTGTAATTTTGCAGAACTCTTATGTACATCTTGCAAGCATCTATGCCTGGCTATCACTTTTTCCAAATCTCAGCAGATTGGGAAAAAATATACATGTATAGCATTGGGAAGAAACAAAACAGATGATGCTGACAAGTTTCTAATATTCCAATCAAACTTAAACTTGACTCTTGAGGAAAACAAGGACTCCAGTAAAAACAAATAAAGATTTTTGTTTTCTTATTGAAGCTGGAGTCATGTTGAATCCTTTTCATTCTTGGGAGGGGTGGCTGTTACATTCATGATGTATTACTTTATAAAGCTTTTAAGAACGACACATCTTCCTAGTAAAGTAGTATAGTAACACAGGATACATTATGATGGGAGACATAGGCCTAGTCCTCCAGTCCTACTCCAGTCCTAGTGTGGAAATGATATTAGCCTAGCCTTATTCCTCTTAATGGTGGAGTTGGAGTTGCAGTGGCGAAGAATTATTAATTTTTTGTACTGGAGGTAGTGTCGCGAATGCTACTACACACGAAACTAAAATTGTGTTCTATAATAAGCGAGTTCAGAGTTACGAGTGCGCATGTCCGATTCTCACTTGGGGTCAGGTCAACTGAGAATGAAATCCTCGGAAAACGTAAACAATGACAGCTTTTCATAACA
>JAIPMN010021931.1:0-12622 GCA_020650975.1 Apostichopus californicus | reverse complement strand
TATATATATAAATATATATATCCATGTTCACCTTCATCTTCATTCATCTAAGGTCATCCAAACTCACATTAGATATATATCCATGTTCATCTTCATTCATCTACGGTCATCTATACTCAACTTTATATGTATCCTTGTTGATCTAATGTACGTACATTTTTGTCCATGCTTATTAAAATCTATGCTGTTTTTGCTTTCATCTATTCATTAACTTACCATGGTGGCTTACCAAATAATCATCACATCAAAACCGGTAATGCAGGTCTGAATTGGCGTAATGAAACAAATGACATTTATGAAACAAAACTGGATAATCTGGATGAGATATGGAGAGTGATCAAATCCATTTGACTTTTTTTTCTTTATTTTGTAGAGGATCTTACCACAGTACCATCCGGAGTTCTCCAGTCATCATTCGATTGCCCATCGTTGTTACCACAAAGACCACAGATGTCTGAACTTGTAGACGACACAATGATGTCAACATTGGAGAGGCCATTCCATTCAACTTGAAAGTCTAATGTCTGCATGACCTGGTGGAAACAATTTGATAATCAACATGATAACTAAAGGGCAACCCACTTCACTGTTAGGAGATTCCAAACAGTTTATCCGTTTGTACTGAGCGCTTATACAAGACATGATCATGGTGGTTGTGGTTTTTTCATTACTATAACATGTATTTAAGTACAATTGTGGGATGCTAGTACATACAGGTGAATGCGATGGAGAAAGAAGAAATCGGCTAAAAAAGGCAAATAAATGTAGGGATCATTTAACGATGAGCCGGTTTAGTGTAAGATATACTTACAATAATGTCACCAACTTGATAGATAACTCCATTAGCCACCACAGCTGGTAAACTAACAAAGATGTTGTTGATAGAGACAACTCCAAACCGGTGAAATACAATTATCTATCGAACCAAGAAAGAACAGAACAGACTCAGTACACTGGCAGAACACAGACTGAATCAATCACGGTAGTGAACATTGGCAGGTTCAATCAAAGTGAACACCAATTATAGAATACACCATCAAATTAGTGAACACTTACAGAATACACCTTCAGGTGAATACGTTAATACATTATCACCATGTTTGTGAACTTACAGTATACATTTTCATATTTGTGAACACTTACACAGAATATATCATTAGTTTTAGAACAAATAACAGAATACACCATCATGTTTGAGAACACTTACAAATCATGTGAACATTTCTCAGAATACATCACCATGTGTGCAAACACTTGCAGAATACATACCCATATTTGTGAACACTTGAAGAATACATTGTCATGGTATTGAACACTTACAGAATACATCATGTCTGTGATTACTTACAGTGAACATTGTCATGTTTATGAACACTTACAGAATATATTATTATTATTTTTAGAACACAAACAGACACCACATGTTTGTGAACAATTACAAATCATGTAAACAACTCACAGAATACATCACAATTTTTTGCAAACACTTGCAGAATACATCACTATGTTTGTGAACACTTGAAGAATACATTGAAATGTTTGTGAACACTTACATAATACATCATTACTTTTAGAACAAATAACAAAATACACCATCATGTTTGTGAACACTTACAAATCATGTGAACAATTCACAGAATACATCACCATGTGTGCGAACACTTGCAGAATACATTGTCATGGTTTTGAACACTAATACAGAATACATCATGTCTGTGATCACTCACAGATGTCATGTGTATGAACACTTACAGGATATATAATTATTTTTAGAACACTAACAGACACCATCATGTTTGTGAACAACTAAAACCATGTGAACAACTCACAGAATACATCACCATGTTTGCAAACAGTTTGCAGATTACATCACCATTATTGTAAACATTTGCAGGATGCTTCATCATGTTTAAACTTACATCATTAGAGAATTCAATGGTTACTGTCACAGTAGAGGTTGAACCTGCTCCGTAAAGGTCGTTATTGGCAGCAATGGTGAACGTATTGACGTTGTTGTTAATACATCCATCTTGTGCTAATACATAGCTACAGCGGCCCTGGAAGTCATAGAATGAACCATCAAATGTCCTGTAGTGTGGGTCACCATATGCTGTGCAAATGCGTTGTGCTGAAACAAGCAACGAGAGAGTTTATACACATATTACACGAGGAGAATTCTAGAATATTTACAGAATCGTTGTAAAACTTAGGCATGACGTAGTAATCTCTTTCAACTTCTAGTTTCCTTACCCATTTAAGCTTAGCCAAGATAAAGACAAACAAATCTGACAAAATACTTGATATAACTTCCATAATACGAACAAAATACTGTAAGGCAAGGCAAGTGTCCGTAATCCTCATGCAAATCATCACAATAAGATGAATAATGGTTCCATACTACTCATACAAACAATCATGTTATGATCAAGCAAGTTTCCTTGCTACTCTTATAAACATCATTTTATCACAAAGGACTGTTACTTTAATACTTACTCTGAGCGCATGTTGGTCCAGTGAAGCCACGGTTACATCGGCATCCAACAAATGCGACCACACCGTTTACACCCAGACCGGTCAGACACTCTCCTTGAAAGCATGGGTTAGTCAAACATGGATCAGCTGTCAATGAAAATGTCATACAGATGCAACTTTAGCACTTAAAAATTATCCAAGCTTTATTGCTGTTGTCATAAACTTATTCAAAATAAACCTAGTTGCTTCCATCATGTCATTCCTGAAGGATACAACTTTTTAAACTTTGTGCTTCAAATTAAAACAAACCTATTTTATTCTTAGACGGTGCTAACTATATTGACAATTTATTTCTACTTGATACTCACGTTGACATGAGCTTCCCCCTACCGATACAAAACCGTTGGCGCAAACACAGCCTGGCCTTCCATTGATAGAACCACAGACTTCATTTGGTAAGCAAGAATTAGGATCCGGGACTAGCATGCCACCAGAGACACAATGGGTCAACAGGTCGCAGGTTGGATTCATGAAGTTTGTTCCTTGCTGTTTGCAGAAGAAGAGAGTAAGTAATCTTTCGAAAAGTCTTGCATAATATTGCACAGACTATAATTAAAGTCAGTATAGAGCTTAAATCCTAATTAATATATCTTAATACATATATCAGAGATGGCTAAATTAAGTCTTGGAAAACCAACAATACCAGACAACAAGTAGCTTCTAAAATACACTGCTGTCATTTTTTTTTTTTCTTTGGGGGGGGTCTTTGTCTTTTTTTTTTCCTATTTTTTTTTTTCTTTTTCACTTAATAAGCAAGTAACTGACAGTTTCCTAAACAGCGACTTGCCTAAAAGTATTCATGAAAGGAGCTACTTTGACGAAAGACAATTAAGCTTGCACATATATGTTTTAAATAAAGAGGAATATATTAAAAATAGCAGTAATAATGCTGCAGCATTCATTTAAGTTGCACAGCACTCAAAAGACATGGCTAACTAATTGATTTAGCTATGGCAATTAGTTTATAAGCAATCAATACTTCCTTCTACTTCTTCTTCTATTCTTTTGTTTTCCATTTATTTTGAAGACCAAAGTAATAAAAAGACAGATATCAAACAGAATAGCAGTTCACAACATTACTTAAGTTTAACAAAATTGTATCAAAGCTCTTATTAGAAAATAGAAGCACTGAAGCAGCAATAAAAATAAATGAATCAAGAAAAACAAATATTTACAGGGTAGTAGTTGCCAGATGTTGGATCAAAACAGCCACATTGTTCTAATGGAATACATGCACCATTGTCCCAGACGAAGCCATCATTACAGACACACGCTGCAGTGCAGGGACGGTCACAGACAGGACTCTGGTCCACACATGTCGGTGGATTCGAAGGTGCACATTCAGAGAATACCGAATTTGGAGGACAACAAGGCTCTGCAATGGGGAGTAAATCAAACCCACTGTGATTAAACACATAATCACATAAAATTGGATAGAAGTTGTCAATGATGAGGCATTGATGCAATGAATCAGATCCAGGATTATGTGTATTAACAGCTGTGACCACAAACATGGAATCTGTGGAGATGACTGCGTATATATGAATACCACACAGAATAACACATGCTGGACTCGATCAGCTGATTTGGCAGTTTCCATGGTAGGTGCACCTAAACAAATGTCCAGGAATGCCATTCAATACAAACCAGATCCATAACATTATTCAGCAGTCTGCTACATAAGGCTATTAATTTAAGGTTTCGTTTCATTTTAAATTAATAATATAATACAACAACGGATATGGCTGCTTCAGGAACACATGAATATGTTTCCAAATCAGATGAAAGGGCATTGAAAGAAAGCAGGGACATTTTATAGTAGAATATGGAAAGTAGTTTTCTAGCACCAACAAAGAATTGAGCAAAATACAAAGCTTAGGATTATAAAAGAGCGATGAAAACTTTGTAATATCATCACGAGGGTTTCTAACGATACTGTGAGCCCGACAGGAAGTATACCACTTGACAACATGTAACATTGCGCCCATTTCAAGAATGTCGGGTAAAATGAAGATCATATCCTAGATTAACACTCTGTCCTACCGTGACCTGTATTATATAATTATGTCTCATACCTCACTGATCTGTAACATTTTAAAACAAATCAAATAACAAACATTAATCTTTTATGTAAATATCTTAAAGTTAGAAAATCACCAAGACTAGTTTGAAATCTCTTAAAGCTATGCATTCTGTAGCACTTTCATCCATGTAACCAACATTGTCTTAGTCCGTAGCGACTGCAACATAATACCTATAGCAACATAGACTACATGACTATGTGTTGTCTGTTATACCAGACAGTCGTATCTGTAAATCAGCTTAGTTTGTACTTAAGACAAATCCCTCTTATGACATCGTCAAAGGTGATGTTTCACATATAGCATTAATTATACCATTTTGGTCGCGAGGGATAATTCTTACATCAATAATGGTGTATCAAAAAAAAAAAACATATTAAATTCCCCATAATTATAATCTGCAACATTTACATCTCTTCCGTTAACTAATTATTCATTTAAGCATTTTGATTGGACAATTCCTATTGATTGAGAAGACATGAACTATTCGTATGGAACACCCACTGTATCCTGCACTTAAGGTATTTTAGTCCCCGGTCACACCGTCATTTTCTCACACATAACGATGGTCCGACCATGGTCCGACCATGGTACGATTTGCGTGTGACCGCTCTCTAGTATGGTCTGACGATCGTCCGACCATCGTCCACTAAAGATGGTAATTAGCATCATTAGCCCCGAATTAACCATGGTCCGACCATCGTTAGCAGGTAGAACCATGCATGTGACCGCAATTGCGTTGTCCGACTACGCATTTTAGCATAAACACTGACCTCGGCCGGAAATCCCCGATTTCAATCCCTTGATATAGTGACGCGTGCCTAGATACATACGATGTAAACAAAACAAACCTGCACTGCACTGCATACTGTACACTAATACATGTACTGTACATGCACACGTACGGTTTCTACAGTACCACAAAACAACACAATAGTCAACACTCCGGACAATTCGACAAGACAACTTCCAATGGCGGCCATTACTCGCGGTAAAACATGGGAGGAACATGAAGTCCTGACACTAATTGATATATATATATATATATATTTTGTTGGGGAGAAGATACAGAGTATGGTGGACAACACCGTCAGGAATAAGGAGGTGTTTAGGAAGTGTGCGGAGATGATGGCGAAAAAGGGTTAAAAGCATACATATTTGATGCTGTCCAGAGAACAGCCCAGCCACGTGAGAAGGGAATCTTGTTACTCCGGGGAGGATGATATTACCAGGGGGCTGGGACAGCCTCAAAGTGAAGTCTGCTTCTCCACTCCTCTGGCTGACACTAGGTTTACTTTGTGTTATTTAATGGTTTATTTGGTTTATTGGTTTATTAAATGGTTTATTAAATGGTTTATTTGGTTTATTGGTTTATTAAATGATTTGGTTTATTGGTTTATTAAATGGTTTATTGGTTTATTAAATGGTTTATTAAATGGTTTATTTGGTTTATTGGTTTATTAAATGGTTCATTAAATGGTTTATTGGTTTATTAAATGGTTTATTAAATGGTTTATTTGCTTGTCTTCTTTATTCTATCCTTGTTCATTTTACTAGTCTGCTTTATTTCTGTTTTTGCCCCCCTCCCCCTCCCCTCTCCCCCTCCCACCTCCCCCATCACACTCATTGATACTGTCCTCAAAGTGGTGCAAAGTAATTAATAGGATTTCAATCTTACAAGCTCCACAAAATAAATAACACTTAAGCAATCAAGTGACTGCTAAAGGACGTGGCACAAAATTAAAGTTTCATATGATAAACATATGAGGCTCATCACACACACAAAGACCATTAATTAAAACTCAATATGCAAGCATAAAAACATTGCATGAAATAACATCTTTACAATGCATTACAAATTGTCAAGGACAAATTGTATTGAATGTTCACTTCATTCACTGCAGCGCTGTTGTTTATATGAAGTAATAGAAGAGCATATAGCTCAGTTGCGTTATTAGAATTGACAAAATCATGGATTAACAGTCAAATTTAGGACTAGCACTGAAGAGTCGACGTCACAATTAAGTTAGCTTTAATGGAGAGCATACCAGAGACTTTGAAACTTTTGAAGATGAATATCCGAAATAGCTATAAAAGTGCTTCTAGCTGGAATATTTTCCTTTTCACTTACAATATGACATAAATAGACTAACATTCAAGTTGCTGATAAACAAGTTCACGATTACAAGACAGGGTGAAGGCAAACTTTTTTCAATTCAAATAAAAAGTAGTCCTATTTAATTTCATCATCAACTTATGGATTTAACATTCAAAATTGGTTTATACTCACCACAAATTTCCCTGCTCCTCCAACTTCCCACTGGGACACCAGAACTCCTACAGATATGCTCAGCAGCAATGATAGTATCACAAATATATTCCTGATTGGGCAGCGTGGCACAGCCATCATAGATACAGTTTGCACTGAAGGGGCCAAGTAACAATGCTGCACACTGGAAAAATGCTCCTGTTACACCAAAAGAAAATATTGCCATGTATGACCATCCCGCTGAGGTGTTGTTCCAACACTGTCATAATAATCCCACCCCCACCAACCTCTCCCCCCCCCATCCCGTTCCCTCACACCTTTCAAATCCACCATCTCCGAGTAAAATGCTTACATCACGGTTCTTAAGTTTTTGGCAAAGAGTCTTTGCGAGGTGGTAACATTTCTTGTATCACCGATGACCCAAGCTGCCAGAGAAATTGAAGTTGAAACTTTGGATACTTTTTTATCCATTATATTTAATCAGTGAAGTGTACTACATAGAGCTTTTGATAGCATGATGTCAAGTATAATATACAATGCTTTGGAGCCATGCCCTTCAACCTTTCTATCAATCAATTTATGTCATGGAATAATGATTAGAGCCTAGAAATGCACCATTAGAGAGCAAACTTTCATTAAACAGGGATTAGCAGTAATGATGATCCCTCTGAATTCGCTATATGGATTTGCTTCTATCCGCCAACTAGCTCATTTTGTCGAAGCTTTCTTTGAACACATTCTGCTGAAATAACCGGAACTTCTTGTGTGCACAGAAATTTCTATATTCACAATATATGCATGCATTAAAAGCTTTAAACCATATTACTCCAGTAAATAGGTATTAAAAAGCAATTCTTAAGAGTGCTCCACAATAGAACAATCCTTCTGTGTACTAGCTAGCCTTATAAAGTCACAGCAAATTCAGCATTTCAATGGAGGCAGCTATAATTTAATAGAGAAATCAAATACATTTTGTGTCATATAGTGATCAAGTATGATATCTAATGCATATCATTACAGCTTCATATATATTTATATATATATTTATTTAATATATATATATATATATATATATATAATAAGGTGAAGATGATAGGAAACATATGTGATTTAGGGAAACTACCAAACTCCAGTCCTACAAATTAGTGCAAGTATTAATTTACTAGCAAACATTTCATTCTGTGGGAGAAAAGGCCTCCCAACGAGGGAGGGACACTTTGCTGACCTTTTCAGTAACTTTCTTTTGAATGCTAAACACTATTTATTCTGGTACTAACCGTTTAAGTCCAAGGCAGTATTGCAGAAGAACTCTGAGTATGCTGCCGATTCTGTTCCTGCAACGCATGGTTCAGAGATGACAGGATTGTCTAAACAAGTTGCATCAACTTTGAATAATGCGGCAAACTGATTGTCATTGGGAATCTGTTAAATGAAAAAATTACAAAATTAACTCATGCAAAAAAAATGCACATCTTTACTTTCAGAATGAAAATATAGAAATGATCAAGTTTTCAAGAAACATTCCCCCCAATATGTTCTTCTCTCTTCAGAAACTTATGCCAAATGTGATATTTGTTAATAATTATCATTGTTACATGAAATAACAACATTGATTCTCCAGATCTTGCTCAATTATCAAGATTCTGTATAATCTGGAAGGAAATTCCTGCATTTACAAATACAGCATGTTTAATTAATTGGCAGAACAAGCACCCATTGACCACTTTATCAAGTATAAATTGCATTGCGTAATAGTAACTGCATTGTACAGGCAGTGTATGGACAACTACTATGGCAAAGCACATCAGAGAATTGAAAACTTTCTTTACACATCTTATGTCCATTACATTGAGATAAGATTCGGTTGCGACATTTAAAAGAAAACCGTAACGTATGATTTAACATGAACTGAAGGAAGTGATAAAACTCCACTTGACTCTTTTAACTTTGGGGGTACAGAGTGTGGGCATGAGGAATTTGGGGTTGAGGAGGGGAGATGTGTAGTGACATCTTACATTTTGACCAAACATATTGTCATGGTCATTGGTAACATCACCATCAGGAATTCCACAGAGGCCATTGGCCAATCCTCGATGGGTGGCAGGCCAGGCTATTTCGACAAAGTGGTTTCCATTCCACCAGATCTCGATATCTGCTGTACCTTGGCTGCTGGTTAACGTCACTCTTACAACCTTTGAAATAAATCCAGAAAAAATACAAGTCCATCACTTTAGTTGTTGTTGTTGTTGTTGAAATGTTGACATATCATTGAGCATGACCAAAAATGAAGTAAAAATAAAGCTTCCCATTCGCAAAACTTGACGATACTCTTTATTCACCAGCTGATAAAGTTTACAGATGCATCTTCCATTGATTTCTTATCAAATTATTTCATGTTCTGTCGACAATAACCTCTTCATGTTTTTACTCTTACTATTACTTCACTTTTGTCAATTGAAAGTTAACACGTCAAGCTATATCTATCAACGATATCATGAAAATCTGTTACATGGAAGAACTCTGCAAAGTGAACTCACATTAGTGATTTTAACTTAAAATTGGTCTCCACATACTTTTTCATGTACTCCTCATGAACCCCTAACTATATATGTATGCATAGGTGTACATAGAAGAAACACAGATTGCTGGATAACAGTTGTCATATATGCCACCCTTCTTTGACTGTTCTGGAACATCTACCTGCGCATGTTCATAATTGTTTGAAAATCTTGGTGTCCAGGTGCCTTTAATACTATACTGACATAGACTGAGGACGGTGGTCTCCCAATAAATTTTGGAGCCATCATGCAATGCTTCTTAAAATTAAAGCATGAAACAGAGAAACACTTACCACAAACTCTCCTGATTTTTTAATGGAAAGAGATTGACTGGGGAGGTAGGGCAGGTAAGTTGCAATATCATCTACATAAACTGAATCTCCCTGTCCTAGAGTAATAACCTATGAGCAACAAAGAACCAAAAAAAACAATATAAAGGAATTTTGTTCATTTATCAAAAACTGAGATGATTAGTTTAATAGCCAAATTCTTAGTATATTTTATGACAGTATGATGTTCCATTACAATGCAAGCTACCACATAGTAGGCCTAATCCATCCTAGAGCATCTCTTGCATAACCATGATATAGTTGCTATCATGGCAGTACTAACTACAGTAAATCATTTACCTGTTTCAAACAGGAATAGCTTAACAAACATATAGCCTAACATAGGTTCAAATCTCACAAACTTGAAAAGCTTAACAAACAAATAGCCTAACATAGGTTCATATCTCACAAACTGGAAAAGCTTAACAAACATATACAGTAGCCTAACATAGGTTCATATCTCATAAACTGGAAAAGCTTAACAAACATATAGCCTAACATAGGTTCATATCTTACAAACTGGAAAAGCTTAACAAACATATAGCCTAACATAGGTTCATATCTTACAAACTGGAAAAGCTTAACAAACATATACAGTAGCCTAACATAGCTTCATATCTCATAAACTGGAAAAGCCTAACAAACATATAGCCTAACATAGGTTCATATCTCACAAACTGGAAAAGCCTAACAAACATATACAGTAGCCTAACATAGCTTCATATCTCATAAACTGGAAAAGCCTAACAAACATATAGCCTAACATAGGTTCATATCTTACAAACTGGAAAAGCTTAACAAACATATAGCCTAACATAGGTTCATATCTTACAAACTGGAAAAGCCTAACAAACATATAGCCTAACATAGGTTCATATCTTACAAACTGGAAAAGCCTAACAAACATATAGCCTAACATAGGTTCATATCTTACAAACTGGAAAAGCTTAACAAACATATAGCCTAACATAGGTTCAAATCTCACAAACTTGAAAAGCTTAACAAACAAATAGCCTAACATAGGTTCATATCTCACAAACTGGAATAGCTTAATAAACATATAGCCTAACATAGATTCCTTAAGCACTGGCATTTTCTGGTTTGTTGGAAAATGATGTTCCAGCATACGGAAAGCCTCTAAGACTCAAGAAAAGTCCCACAAGGTTGTAGAGATATGTTGAATACTCACAAAGTTGGGAATGGTGATGACGATCTCCTCATTGGCTGAGACCCTAGAACCCTGTGTTGTTTCTTGGAGTCTTTGGGTGATTCCAATCAGAAGCCCTCCTCCTGGTACGCTTCTCACAAGAGAATACTCACATGTACCCTGGAAGTCATAATGAAGTCCATCAAAGGTGTAGTAATGAGGATCACCGTAGGAACCACAATAATAGACGGCTAAGGAAATAATAAAACACAGAAATAAGTTTCGTCTGGTACACAAAAATGGTTATAAAGACAGCATATCATCACCTGACCCACAAATATTGCTGAGCTCTACTTATAAAAATTCTCAACTCATTATAACAAGATATCACACTTAAAAGGTACTTCATTATATCCCACCTCATTATACCAATTCTTCATTCTATCACACTTTAAACCAAGTTCAACACAACCTCAAGGTACTTCACTCTATCTCACCTCAATATACCAAGTTAATCACACCCACAATTAAACTTTATCCCACCTAAATATAAGTTTAACACCTAGAAGGTTCTACATTTTATTCCACCTCAATATACCAAGTTTAACACACCCACAAGGTACTACATTTTATCCCACCTCAATATACCAAATTAATCACACGCACAATGTACTACATTTTATTCCACCTCAATATACCTAGTTACCACACCCACAATGTACTCCATTCTATCTCACCTCAATATACCTAGTTACCACACCCACACTGTACTTCTTTTAATCCCACCTTCATATACATAGTTACCACACCCACAATGTACTACATTCTATCTCACCTCAATATACCTAGTTACCACACCCACACTGTACTTCTTTTAATCCCACCTTCATATACATAGTTACCACACCCACAATGTACTTCATTCTATCTCACCTCAATAAACCTAGTTAATCACACCCACAATGTACTTCATTCTATCTCACCTCAATATACCTAACTAATCACACCCAATAAGTAATTTATCCCACCTCAATATATACCAGGTTTTGCACACCCACAATGTACCTCACTCTATCCCACCTGAATATATATATATATATTTCATCACACAAATCATTATGACATCACACCGCATAAACCTGCATTGTAAATCTCTATTCATTTTATTTTATTTATTTTATTTCAACTTTATTTTAAGAGGGTAGCTCGTTTAGCAATAGCTAATCTTCCACGAGGCCCTCTGATAAGACATATAATAATATAAAATGTATGAAAATTTAAGAAGTCAAAAATACATTAATAATGCTTAAAAATATAGTTTTAAAAATATTTATAAAACGTGTACAGAGTAAAGAAAAATTAAGAAATTTGGTAAAAATAAAAGTGAAGTAGGCCTAAACAATATCAGATACTAGGCGTTTAAAATGGTTTAGATTTCTTGCTGATTTTACTCTTTGATCTAGTTTGTTCCAGCCTTTTCCGGCAATGCATGCTTACTTTCTTCGCAGAACCTCCCAGTGAAACCACGTGGACACTTGCAAACAAAATCTGAGTTGGGTATCTTCTCACAGGTACCACCGTTCATGCAGATAGTGTCTCGACAAGGATCATCTGCGAGAGATTAATTCCAAGTCTTGTTAATGAAAAAAACTGGAGCACCTGCCTCAAACATCAAAAGATTTAGATAAATAGATACATATATACAT
>JAIPMN010021927.1:5935-26153 GCA_020650975.1 Apostichopus californicus | reverse complement strand
TCTGCCTGGAGGATACCCTGACTGCTCTGTCCTTCTTGTTGAGCAGCTGTTACTTGCTCTCTGTAACTGTCCACTTGTTTCCTTAAGCTGCCTAACTCCTAGCATACTTGTTGAATATTCATAAACTTACAGCTCTGCCTGGAGGATACCCTGACTGCTCTGTCCTTCTTGTTGAGCAGCTGTTACTTGCTCTCTGTAACTGTCCACTCGTTTCCTTAAGCTGCCTAACTCCTAGCATACCTATTGAATATTCATAAACTTACAGCTCTGCCTGGAGGATACCCTGACTGCTCTGTCCTTCTTGTTGAGCAGCTGTTACTTGCTCTCTGTAACTGTCCACTTGTTTCCTTAAGCTGCCTAACTCCTAGCATACTTATTGAATATTCAAAAACTTACAGCTCTGCCTGGAGGATACCCTGACTGCTCTGTCCTTCTTGTTGAGCAGCTGTTACTTGCTCTCTGTAACTGTCCACTTGTTTCCTTAAGCTGCCCAACTCCTCCTCAAGAGAAATCTTGGCTTGTTGAGCAGAATGTAACTCCGCACTCATGGACTTATGGGATGAATCAAGGTTTTCCAGTTTACCAACTTTCTGTTCCAGTTCCTGTTTCGTGTCTGCCCTATATTGTGAGAATGAACCAAAACAAAACAATCACAAAATTGTTGAATGTAAAACTTTGATATCACAGGTAGAGTGAAGCAATATTTATGTCAAACTTTAGAAATTAGTAACAGAATATGTTTTTTATGAGTTTATAACAGAATATTTTATCATCTACATCAAGAGCCCTTATTAACACAAAGACCGGTGAGCTACAATTGGCCCACAGTGGCCACCTGGTCTCTAGTAACTGAAGTTTGTTAGCCATACCAGTTACTAGTAATTGCAAATGCGAATTACACTAGGGCAGGATAAAACTGAGATGCAAAATCATTGTAGAAGGTGTGTAAGCATCAGTATTTTAGTTTGTAATGAAATCAAACACCAAAATGTATCTGAGGCTCATGATATTTTGTGGGTAGACTTTTAGTTGCAAACACAACCTACGTGTGAAGTTGTTACTCACAATATGGCCTCCAAGCCTGTTATCTCTTAGTTAATAAATACTATCTACAGTATGAATGTAGTTGTTACTCACAATATGGCCTCCAAGCATGTTATCTTTTAGTTGCAAACACAACCAGTATGTATGTAGTTGTTACTCACAATATGGCCTCCAAGCCAGTTATCTTTTAGTCTGGTTACCTATGTATGAAGTGGTTACTCACAATATGGCCTCCAAGCATGTTATCTTTTAGTTGCAAACACAACCTACGTGTGAAGTTGTTACTCACAATATGGCCTCCAAGCCTGTTATCTCTTAGTTAATAAACACTATCTACAGTATGTATGAAGTGGTTACTCACAATATGGCCTCCAAGCATGTTATCTTTTAGTTGCAAACACAACCTACGTGTGAAGTTGTTACTCACAATATGGCCTCCAAGCCTGTTATCTCTTAGTTAATAAACACTATCTACAGTATGTATGAAGTGGTTACTCACAATATGGCCTCCAAGCATGTTATCTTTTAGTTGCAAACACAACCTACGTGTGAAGTTGTTACTCACAATATGGCCTCCAAGCCTGTTATCTCTTAGTTAATAAACACTATCTACAGTATGTATGAAGTTGTTACTCACAATATGGCCTCCAAGCCAGTTATCTTTGCCTCTTCTTTACTCCTATTCTCCTTCTCCACCTCTAACTGCTGCTGCAACTCTTCCATCTCTGTCTTCATCTCATTAAACTCCTCTTCGGTCTTTCCCATCTTCTCTTTGGTTGAATCTAACGTCTGCCTCAAGTTTGTTTCGGATTCCTCTCTTTGAACCTTCTGTTGGCTAACCAACTCTAATGAGGTCTTGACTTCCTCTAACTGTTTCTCCAACTGGAGGAATAGTTGAAGTTTTAAAGAAAAATTACTCAAAAAAACATTTTTCGTACAATTGCATATGATTGATGTCTGTATTCAAATCATCATTTATCTATAAAGGAGAGGCAGACCCGACAAAAGTCACATTGCCCCTCCTCCCTCCTATTTCCCTCACAACCCCCCCCCCCACCCCCCTGCCTGATGCTCTTACATCCTTTCCTTCAATAAGAGCAAGCTACAAGAGCAAAAATAAGGTTACATTCATAGATAGTTAATACGTAATATTCATACTTAATACTTTACCAGGGGACAAGCTAACCAATTATTGGAATGTCAACCTGCGAGGTGTGGTCTGAAAACTCCTTGGTGAAAGCAATGTAAACTTTGGCGCAGAAATATATTTGCTTTTTTCATTCTATGATAAATACTCAAATTTGAGAAGTGATTAATTACTGCCAACGTTATTTACCTTCTCTCGTTGCTCTGTGTTCTGGGCTTGTAACCTCTGTAACTGGCTCTCCAAGTCAAGCTTATCTTGTTCCATACCGGAAAGTAACGTCTTCGTGGACTCTATCTCCTGGTTGGCTTCCGTCCTGAAAAGAACGATTGGATATCTATTGTAAATGGAGCTTTCATTACCCTTTTTTCCCCTTTTGTCTTACAATCCATTTACTAACATAATACCCAATAGGTCTGCTACGGAAAGTATTGTAGGCCTATGTTAACTGTTGCTCTTTAACTTGAAGATTCATCTTTCAAATTAATAACTACCTCTTAAAAAAATATTAAAGACCTGCAAGGTGATACAGTCTGCATCAAACTACACATGACGCCTGGACATTTACAAGTGAAACATTAAATAACATTAAAAACATTACACAGCCAGTCAGTATCTTTCATGAATTGTTTTATTTTTAAAGTTTTGTACCACAAAAGAGAAGCTATTACTTACAGCTGTTGCCTGACCCTCTCTGTGTCTACTTCTCCATTCTTGGTTAATGCCGACACCTTTTGTACCTCTTCTTTAAACTTCTCAATCTCATTCTTAAGGTTCTGTACCTCCTGCTCTTTACTGGCCAGCTTCATACTGTTCTCTTGATAATTAGCCATCGCCTCGGTCCTCTCCTTCATCGCTGCATCTCTCTCTTGGGTTACCTTCTCCAAAGATGCCTTTAAATCCTCTGATATCTTAGTGGACTGGAAAGATTGAATTAATCAACAGAAAGGTTGAGAAAAAAAAAACAGTTATTACATGTTACATGAAGTTTCATCTCATCTACTGCATGACTGCAGCTTAGAGTCATTACTTCCTATTTCATCACAACTTAGTATCCACTTTTCATGCCATTTTAATTAAGCCGAGCCATAAGTCTAGAAATCCCCTCAGTAACATTTACTAGGTGGATACTGAACCACCACTACCAGTGGCGTAGCTAGAGGTTTTGGCGCCTGGGTGCAAGAGTAGAAAATTGCCCCACCTTCCCCCACTACTGAAAGAAGAACAAATTGCGCAAAAATTTTTGGTTATATTTTTTGGGCAAGTCGTTACAGCCCCCCCCCCCCTACTAAATCAAGTTGTGCTCCTACGCCTATGATATTTCCCCCTTTCGAAATCTACTGCCTTGGAACTGTATACCGAAATACCTGTGACATTTCCATGACATGTAGTCATTACAGAATACAGAACAGAATTAAAGAAAAAGAGAAAACGGTCGAAACGGACAGTAAAGAAATCACAATCTTGCAATTTGCTAATAAAAACGACATTCAGTTCAGATTCTTATTAGTAATTGGAAAATATTCATGCCTGACGACATTACATCAATTTCGTCATGTTTTTCTTAAAAGTGCTTATTTTTTTGTACTCTCATTCTCCCATTTCAGCGCCACCCTAAAACCGCCGCCCGGGGCACGTGCCCTCCCTTGACCCCCTCTAGCTACGCCACTGACAACTACTGCTACTACCTCAACCCCAGAACCAAACTCTCTCACTTCATTTTTTATCTTTCTCCCTCCTGCACCCCTTACATTACTTCAATCTTGAAGCCTTCAACGCCACAACTATCCCTCCATCTCCCCTCCATCCCCCCCCCTCTCCCTACCACCCCCACCCCTCCCTTTCCTCAACCATACCTGCTGCCCTGCCAAACTTTCTGCCTCCCTCTCCCTCACCTATTATCATTCAAGATATAAATATTTTGTTTCATTAACAGACATCATCCACAATTGATTACTCTTAAAAACAAACTGTGCAAACATCTATAATGTTACCTCTGTTCTTGCTTGTGCTTCTTTCTCTATCTGGTCCATCAAGGTCTGATGCTTCAGGTGAACTTCTTCCTGTTTTAGGACAAGCTCCATCTTTTCTGTCGTAACTTTCTGTCTATCTGCCAGAGCTTGGTCTCTTTCTTCTCTAAGCTTATCTCTGTCTTGAGAGGTTTGTTTCAAATTATTTTCAAAGGACTCTTTCTCCTCCTGTTTTGATAAGAAAAATAGTAAGGAATATTTCCCATTTTCAAGAGACAATTGAAATCTCAACCCTTTGTTGAAGAAGGGGGGTTGAAGTCAACTCATTACAGAGAAGAGATGATATCAAAGTTGTTGAGCAAAATTTTTGTGAAAGCCGCATGTTTTTGGGATAAGACATAGCTGCATGAAGGTAGATTTGAAGTGAATTGATAGAGAAAACTGACCTTTGCCGAATTCATATCCTTCTCTGCGACTTGGACTCTCTCCTCCAGGCATCCTCTCTCCCGCCTCTCCTGCTGCAAGACCGCATCTTTTGTCTCAATCTCCTTGTTGAGGGCCTGGATCTGTCCGTTAAGCCGGTCTTGGAGTTCCTGTATGGTGGCGTTTGATGATTCTTGGATGGCAGAAGCGTGACTTTGACTTTGTTCCAGTTGTGCTTGCTACGATGAGAGATGAGCATGCACAGACACGGAGTAAGTAAGAAAATAGGTGGAACCAAAAGAGGAAAAAAGAAAAAACTGAATTGGAAACAGAAATGGCCAATGGAGGGGGTGGTGTCAAAACGTAAAACGGAAAGCGGAGAAACAGGCTCGTGTCGAGATCAGCGATGAAATGAGAGAAACAAGATGTTGCAAACAAACAAACAAACAAAATTCTCTCTCTTAAAATACGAACATGTATACAAAACTTTGGTGCCAAAAAAAAAATGTTGATTTGTTTGTGACTTTCATTCAAAGCAACAAATTTTTTTGTATTGGTAT
Source organism: Apostichopus californicus (assembly GCA_020650975.1). Lineage (NCBI taxonomy): Eukaryota > Metazoa > Echinodermata > Holothuroidea > Aspidochirotida > Stichopodidae > Apostichopus > Apostichopus californicus. Next base: position 21,012 of record JAIPMN010021927.1, on the reverse strand, counting down.
ATAAAAAAAACAATTCAAGTCAACTCCTTTTAAGGCAGTTTCGAAAGTGTAACCTGCAATCCATAAAACGTGAACAATCAAGTGCACAGATAGAGGTGAATTACTTCAGAGCAGAGACGACCTGATTAATTTCAATGATCACTGAACCAAACCTATTTTATTGACAATTTCCTTACTTATCTCATACCAGTGTCACAATTAAATAGCAAGATCAAATTTATACCATTGCTTAAATGACAGTTTATGAGAGACAAAAAGATAAAATTAATGATTGAACACCAAGGACTGCTCAAGCCGATGTTTCTTTTGGAATCAAATTTATCTATGACATCCTCTATAAACTTTTGTAAATTTCTACAACTTTGAATAAGTTCATCTTTCTATCGAAGATAAATTATGACAACTTTCGTGTATGATTTGCTTTTGTCAAAAGATTTCAAGTATTGCATCATTGGCAAAGGTTTCGAGGACTCCCTACACAATATCACAATTGGAGGTCATTTTAGAAGATCTCATGGGGCTTAGCATTTCTTTTTTTGTACTTCTAATTTTATTTACAAGTATGTAAGAGATTATTAACTTCATGCTGGGAAATTGAACTGAGATTTTATATTAACTTCTGCCAAATTTAATGAGCTCTTTTGAAAGTGACATAGTGTTTCAAATAATGGGCTACAGAGACCACACTTTTGATAAAGATTTAATCTAACCTAGATGCAACTTTAAATCAATCACCATCGCTGAGACAATCAAATAAAAAATTGTCAACTCTCTGATACTCTTACTACATCAAAAAACTAAAATAGACAGAAATTCCACTGGATATTAAAACAATTAATAGGTAGGTGATAGTCTTCAATCCTGTACTATATCTATGTATCTGAGTGGTTTTGTTATTTTCATAGAATGTAACAAGTTAAAAGCCTGGTTTACTACCAGTTCTGATTATCCTACTCACTTATCATACCCTATGATGTTATATAATGACACTCTCTCTTCATTCTCTTAGTCTGGTAACAAAAATTAACACAATTCTATTTCACCTGATTTCATTATACTTACTATGTATAGTTACTTTATTAGTTCAATGAAAACTGCCACTTATGTCCTTAATTTTGAAGATTTTTGAAAAGTTTGAAAATTTTGAAACTTTTGAAACTTTGCAAAATTTTCAAAAATAATGAATATGCATTTTTAGTTTTAGTTGCAAGTACAAAAGCTCAACAAATACTAGATTTTTTAATGACAATTAGTGCTCACTGGATACCAGCAGCTTCCCAAAGGGCCTATCACCAACTTAGAAGCAAAATACTATCCATAAACTAAATGTTACCGGATCAAGCTAATTTTAATATCTTAAGTGTTATGAATATTTTACCAGAATCAACTTAAACCTTATCCTTGAAACACTTCAAAATGTCAGTTCAAGAAAACGTATAGGAAATCTTGTACAAAACAGCGAGTGAAAAGAAGTTGTTTGCAGGTGAAATCAAATCTTGGTGCTCTTTTAATCTGTATATTAATTTGCAAATAAACAAGGTCAAGTTAAATTAACTTAAGGTTAAATTTCACTTCAAACACCCAATTCACAGCAAAACTGACCAATTCTGCAATGCATGAAGTAACAAAATTAGTCAATGTTATATCTCACAGAAGAAACACTTGATTTTCATTCTTTTAAGTGTTGTTTTTGTGACTTTTCAATATAGCGATATTCAAAGTCATTTTTAATACGGACTATTGCTGTATTATATATTCTTCCAGTCTGCTTGTAGTAAAATTTGATAACGTATGCAATATGTGATCAAAATGGGAAATTGATTAAAAAAAACTTGAGAAAGTTTGACACAAGTATAAATTGTTAAATTGGCAAGTTTTATTTCATACAGTTATTCATCTGACAGTTGGCACAAATATATTAAACATCTACAATTTGACTGTAAAGCAGTGTTGAATGGTCCATTTTGTACAATTAAATCTACACAGTGTTTGCATAAATTTACAAAGATACTATAAATCAGATTTGTCAACATATTTACAAGCTCTTAAATTCTGACATAGAAAATAGAAATTGTTGTTTTGTTTTGTTTTGTTATAGATTAATTTTTGCACATCCACTTCACTCAGGTTATACTGCCATTTGCTAGATCAATTTGGGATACGAGGGGGAGGGGGGAGGTGGGGGGTGACTTGGAGTGGCTAGGTATAATTTTCTACTTTTTAGTATCAACCACATTTGAAGAGCAAATGTTACTAACGTTCTGACATTTTTTTTAAGTAACTTAAAATTATTATCTGACAGATTCGGGGGCTAAATCATATTGGCAAGGAATTTAGCAAAAGAAACGTTGAAATTTTCCCCCTGAAAATCAACTCCAAAAGAGCTGTTTGTAAGTTAATGTGATAAATATCCTCTAATCACTGATTTGCGGAAATATGAAAGATCAAATCATTTCAAGGCCTTTCAAACAAATAATATAACATGGATTCCTCAAAAAACCAATTTTTTTTTATTGTTTTGGTATAAACCCTCCATCAATTAATGCTCACATCTCAATGACAAAAATGTTGGAATGCTTATTGGAACTCAATGCAAACATATAAGTTTGATACTGTTTGAAGTATAGTACACTAAGGACATGCAAATGTGAAAAAAAAGCACCTGAGACTAACTGGCAGCTCCAGAGGAATTATACTTCTGCAACGTATCTCATTTTGTTAATTGCCTCCCTAATTAAGCCTGAAAACTTCAGTTTCTCTAACATATTGACCTGGATACATTTTACGCTCATTATCATTGTAATTCACTTTCCCCTAACTCAATTTTTCTAACCCCCACACCCCCCCCCCCACCAGAGAACCCCTCCCCACCCTTCCCTGACAAACACAGTGACATCAAATATACTGCTCCATATTATTTACATATTTATATCTGTTTCGACTTACTTAAAGGAGCGAAATAGAATATTAAATTTGGGAAAGTCAGACTCAGTCCTACAACTATAATTGCAAAGAATAGTGAAACTTTTCTAAAATCTAATTAAATGTTTCTGAATGTAATAATAAGATCAAACTACTCAGATACAAAAAATTAATAATAATAATAATTATAATTATAAAGAAACAATTCTAAAAACAATTCCACCGAGAGGTAACTTCAACAGTGAAAGACAATCTTCAACAATCAATGATAGAACAGAATAGGAATGCATAACATTTGCGTGGAGCTTAATTCCATAGCAGGACAAATTTTAAGACATTGACTGAACGGCACAGGTGGTGGTTGTTCAAATACAGCAAATACTTGAATGACAACAGTTTTTACCTGATTTTGACCAAATTTTAACACAAATCAAATGTTCATCCCTTCATTCACACAAACAAAAAGAAAAGGATAAAATTTGGTTGTCAGAAATGAAATTTGAGTCATCTTCTTTTAGTGAGTGAGAGAAATAAGGCTGTCTTTTCTCTTGCAACCATTTTATGTTTTTTTTTCTGAGTTTGATGTTTATTATTTTGCCTAAAGTGAATACTTTTAAAAGCAATATTTACTGATCTTTGACATCAGAATAGTTCATTCAACAAGGTCTAAAAATAGGCCCTGCATGGTTGTACACCTCCAATCAATGGTCCTGTCTAATGAATTGTACCGAGCACAGATTGGATTTGATGACGATTAAAAGCGAAAGACAATATTTCCATTTATGTTTCACCGGAGATGACCCATAAGCCACCAAAACTCCCCGAAACATTGGTTCTGATTTTCTGCTACAACATTCTATTTAGCAGATGTATATGATGAACACAGAAAGTCTCTTAACCAGAAATATTTTAAAGCAGCTGAAGCAGGTATTTTTGCTTTTTTTCCCCAAAAATAAAAGATGATTCACTAAGGGTCCGAGCAGCAACAACAAATAAACTATAGAAAGAAACACAAATAACTGAAAAGGAGGAGGGTTTTTTTTTTTTTTTTTAAACAAGAGCGTGGATGATCAAGCTTTAGGCTTGTGAACCTGGGTTGGAGATGAAGAGACAAAACAAAAGAAAGAAAATACTTTTTTTGAGAAATTTGTTGTAAATATTCATGATTAATGTATGCCAAAAAAAAAAAAAACAAAGAAGTCATTGGAAAAAAAAAACATAAATTGAAAAACATGCATTTTATAATGGGGAAAATGACAATTACTATTTTCAGTGTTGCCATTTGTGAGGGTTTAGTTGATTGTTTTCATAACATTATCATTTTTTTTTACTAAACTCATATTTGTACATTATTTTTTTTGTGTTCAAAACAAAGTGGCCGGCATAGAGACTATACATGTTAACGTTTCATGACAACAATAAGTTCTGTTTATCTTTGCTTTTTGCTTATCTTTCTCATTTCATCAATGCAAGAGGCTGAAAGAGCACTCTTTTGTTTCAGTATTTAGTTTTTTTCTAAAACTCTTGGCAGTCTTATATTTGTATGGGAAGCCACATGTATTAATATACCAATTCTTCACAAGCAGTATGCTGACCTCTCACCCCCCCCCCTCCCAAAATTCTCATCCTCCCATGTCCTAATTCCACCCCCCAATCACCCTGCCCCATCTCCATTTGTACTCTACATTTGGGGTAAAGCATACAGTGCTAGTGGGGTTTTTTTTTATGTAACATGTATGTAACCTCCAAACCCAGAAAGCATTGTTGGGCACATATTCAAATTTCCTGCCCCATGTTGCAGGATCTTACATGCAGTTTGAAAGAGCAGTGTTTAAGTCACTACCTAAAGTGAAGCTTAACATTTAAATATTCAAACTTGAATAACTCCAGCCCTACCCTCACCTCCAATAAAAGAGACAAATTCAGAAACATCAATTGAAGGTTTATTTGTGTAGTTATTTTAAAAGGTTAGGAATAGAATTAACCTACTTTTATATCCTCCTGTTTTTAACCTGTGTAATTTATTTCAATCAATGGTTAAATCTGTAAATTTTCTTCTTCCAACACCATTACTACCGATTTTGGGAACATAAACTGATTTTTTTCGCCCTTTTAATGGTTTTGTATCTATTTTCAGTTTTTATAAACTTACAAAGTTGTAGCAATGATATTCACATCAAATGGAATAAAAAAGTTGTTTTTGACCATTTGCTGATTATCACAATTTAAAACAGAACAATGGCAATTTTGAGAGACCTGATGAAGTACGTAATTAGTTTGATTTTTGCTGATTGTCCATTTTTGATTTAAATTATTTTTGAACAGTTTTGCACATGCATTGATACTAATCTAACTTCTCCTGTTTGGTTGATCTCTACGCTGACACAGCTACATATAGAAACATGCTGAATGAATCCTAAACAGTCCTTCATTAATTTAGTTTTAATTTATTGTTGGGATGGAAGGACAAGGGAAGGGAGTGGGGGTTTCTGGGGTATTACGTAATCAAAATGTGATACTCCTAAAAGATTATTCTATTCAAGTTTTTAAGCAGACCTCTATCATGTCCAAAATCACAACAATGGCAATGTTGAGAGACCCTGATGAAATATGTAAATTAGTTTGATTGATTTATTGTCAGCATCATGATTTAGGATGGGAGAGGGGGGGAGGAGAACCTTGTAACACTTACATCATGTAAGCCAACAAAAGTTTCATGCGGAAATATTTTAAGGCTGGCATGAATTTCAATAAAATTAGCAATCGGCAGTGTCACTTAACTGTCTGGTTAGGTTAGTACTGTAGGACAAATAATTGTTTTTTCTCCTCCCTCAAACAAAATTAAAAATTGGAAAAAAATTTGAAAGGGATTAATAAGAAGATATCATGCACGTCATGCAATGGAGTGTTTTTATTGCATAAACAGAACATCTTCTGTCATGCATTAAACCATTGCGGAGGGATTTTAATAGTTATTCGAAACTCGGGACGATTAGTCGTGCTGGAAGAGAAAGAAACAGGTCACTGGAGGACCAATCATAGTCCACAGCAGCAAGCCAAAACAAGAAGCATATTGAAGAAAAAAATAAAATAAAATACCCACATTGATGACGGACTGATAAAAACCAAAGAAATGAAATAAAAGATAGAAAATGAACATAATGCTTATAAAGCATAAAATATAAAAGCATAGCATATAACGATAGAAACTGAAAAACCAAAAAAAAACATCAAAATCTTCCGTGCTGATGGAAAAAAAGGAAGCAATATCAGGTGGGTAGCCTCTAGCATGAAAGGTAATATTGACATTGGACATGCGATGCATACAAAAATTTGAAAAAAAAATTAAAATATTAAAATGTGTCAGCTTTTTTTTTTGTTCTCCCGCCCCAATTTAGTAAAAGCTTAGAAAAGTTCTCCCTTCCGGTGTTCATCCTTCAAAAGTAGATTATGACCTTTTAAGCTTTCCCCAACACGTGAAGACCCTGCGAAGAGTGACCTGGGACAGAGAACAAGTGTCCATTTATCAACCGGGGGGTCAAAGATACTACTACACTTACTCTTGGGAAAGTATTAAGAATAACAGGTACATCACCCCTATTGGGGAGGGGGGTGGGTCATGTATCTGTCTATGATGCTACGTTGGTACATGTAGCTTGTTCAAATCAGTGTTAAACCAACATGCCCATTTATCTCTCTGTGTCATGAGTTTTGATTTGATTTTGTTTTGGTCTTTTGTTTCTTCCTTCCTTCTTTTCTTCAACAGCGTTCGATCTCAACTGCCACGTAGATTTAATTTATGGCAAAATGTATACTGAATTGAACAAAAAAACTATATGTTTCATTAGCTTCACAAATCAAGCAAGATTTAAACGTTTGAAACTTCTGCATCATACCAGTTTTGACACGGCACCGGGCGTACCCAACTTTAGACCACATTGACCCATAGACGGTATTATTTTCATGTAGTGCAAAAAGAAAATTATGATTTACTTCCAAAATTCCCTTCACCACATTATGCAATAAACCATGGCAAAAGAATAAATTTCCTATCTTTACTTTTGCAGTCATGTAGCCCCAAAATAGCTTATCATTCTGATCTAAGAATAGCTTGGAGATTTTACTTATATATATTTAATCATTTTATCACTTTCTTTCTTGGCAACTTGAATACAAATCGGCAAATTTCTTTCCACATTGCTATTTATACAATACATGCATCTAACGTATGGGCAAAATTAATAAAATATAAAATAAATGATATTAAGCCCTGGTTCTCTAAATAATGGTTTGCTTTTGATAACAATGAGAATTGGCAGCAGAGGTTCCAGCATATATGACAGATGATACATGAATATAAATACAAACCAGATGAGCTTGATGTGTCCTTATTAAAATTAACTGATATGACCACCATGGCGATATTCATCCACTTATAAATTGTGACGACATATATCTGAAGGTTATCTGAAATAGTGTCTGATCGATAACAAGATGTTGCACTGACCAATTTGATATAAACAAATGGGTAAAAAAGTTAAATAAATTGACTGGTCTTGAAACAATGATTGTGAGAGATTGTAAAATTAATCAAAATTGTGACCTTGCTCATACTAATTTTATAATTGTTACTAAAGTCAGAAAAACATGGCTCCTTAACACAGGAAGACGGACTAAATAACCTGGTAATTATTTCCAAACCCTCTGCAAAGATCGGGATTTAGCTTCAAGTCAAAAGCCGACGTTACACTAAGTTCAATTGCGTATCAGGCCAGCTAAACTTGGTAATAGAGTACTTTAAATAAAAAAATAAATCAACCTTTTAGTTCTTAGACATTACTTCCTTCTGTATTCTCTTTTTATTTTTTGGTTGTGAAAGTCATTTTTTCATCTTTGTGAGGCAAACCAATCAGAAATCATCACTTAATCGATCAGACACTATTATTAAGATCACCGAAACTTATTTTATAACCAAATGCCAAGATTCAACGACTCTACCCCGGATGAGGAGGAAAACAGAGAAAAGGGTGATAACAGAAAACACGCAAAGTCATGAAAGAAAGGTGAAAACAGAACACGTCTAATGCCATGCTGACCACCCTTGGTGAGGACCGAATACTGTCTCTGCTATGATGGATGTGTCATTATTATGACCACTCTAGGGCGTGTAGGAAGGTTTTTTAATCTTCCATTAAACACACTCAGAGGAAAAGTGGAATTCAGTGGAATTTCCACAGGAAATGGTATGAACCTACATTTATGTTGGCAATGTTCCTATATCTTAAAGTATATTTTACCTGTATTCCATATCTTTATGATAATTATTCCATATATTTATAATAACTTTCCTAACAGGTAGCAAACGGGGGGAAAAGAATGTCATTTCATTGTGCAATCAACATTATAACCTTTAAGTTAAAGACGTGGAAATCCACCAAGGAGTTAATTTGCAACATCAAATGCTTTACTACATTCTGAGACGGAGATGTTCCCAATTGTGGCCGATTTTATGCCATTCCGATGTCTGTCTGTAAGCTACTCTGAAAAGAACTTGTGACACACAAACATTGATCCAGTGTGTTCAATATCCGCACCAGACAGAGGAAAGCAGTGTATTTACCGCTCTTGGGCATCTGAAAATCTATCCTCCTAGTAACGTAAGAACAGCATCATGGGCCGGAGTGAATCATGAGAGTAAAATGAACAGATAATTTGATCTTAAGAACATAACAAAGACAAGGATAGATTAAATCTACTCACCAAGTTTTCTGTTTCTTTCTTGTTGCCTGCTCTTTCTTCCTCCTGTTTCTCCTCTAATTTGTTGATTTGATCGCCTGTTTCCTCTTTAGTTTGGCTAAGTTCATCTGAGAGCTTGGAAACCTTTTGGCTAGATTCCGATATTTCTTGTTGTAATTCCTCTATCCTCCTATCGAAAGACATCATGTTCAAGAAATAAAACCTGAATGCGTAATTTGGCTGTGTACGTTACTTTATGTATGAATGTGTTTGTGGATATAGATATATCTATATTTATACATATATATAGATATGAATATATATCTAATTGTTGTTTTTCTAATTCTGCTTTTCCACTGGATAATCGTTGCATTTAAAGCATTCGTGTTACATCCTGTGAACCTTACCCTGGCTTTCTATATTCCTAAAGAATGATTCCACCCAAGTGTCCTAACCCAAGTCAACATTCTCCAGCCACATTTTTCAGAGACAGAACTGAAGTTCACTGTATTTTTCATGCTGGACCTTTTCTTTTTTATCCAACTTAAAGCCATACCTGTCAAATTCCTTTTCCAATATGATTCAAAAATGGTACCTAATACATGGAGTCATTTAAAGACCCTCTCATGCATTTATAAATATTCAAAACCTCCCTTTTCCTTACCTATCAAATTCCTTTTCCAATATGATTCATGAATGGTACCCAATACATGGAGTCATTTAAAGACCCTCTCATGCATTTATAAATATTCAAAACCTCATTTTCCTTCCTCTCTCACCTGTCCTTGGATCGAAGATCTTCGTTCATTGAGCTCAGCTGTTCGGAACTATTCCCTGAGTTTTTGATGAGTTCTGAAATATCGCCCTCCTACAAGATAAAGGTCAAACGCAAAAGTCAAATGCAGAGGCCTTATAATAACAAGTTATGTCTGGCTGGCATGGTGGGTTTCTAAGGCTGAGACCAGTATGTTAATAAAAACCAAGCTGTTGCATTTCTTAACAAAATTCCTCTTCTCATGTAACTCAAATAACCACCGAAATGTTGACTAAAGTAAAAGGTATCATTGACAGGTACCCCTTCTTTCCTCTCACATGTTTGCCCTAACCATTGCACAACAGCTGAAGAGCGTATATCCTTTAAAACCAATTCTGACATCCATGTGGCGGCTATACACAAACTAATATACTCTCTCTTAAACAACTGACTGTAATGGATTACCCGTAGTGTCCTCACTAACCATCTTGATGTTTTACATACCAGTTTTTTCTTATCTTCTGTAAGCTGTTCAACCTTGCTTTCACTGGCCTGCAGCCGCCTCTCAATCTCTGTTGAAGGATGAATAGACAGGTTAGGATGATAATCAGTAGGACACACGGTTGCCCATTTTACAAGCCAAATCCTAGGGCAATCATCAAATGTCCTATAACCTCAATGTTTTGAATCGTAATACTGTGTTAACTCTAGAACGAAAGGACTCTTTGAAACAAAAACAGACTGCTGATGAATTTATGATTAAAAACATTGTTAAAAGACACCTTTTGTATAAAACTTTAACCTTTTATCCTCAAGGTAGATGTCGACCCAAATCAAGAAAATTAAGAAAATTGTGCCGAGTATGAACTTATTGTTCTTTTTAATTCTTTTTAAGAAAAACAGCCTTTTATGAAACATCCTACAAATATGTGGAACACTTGGCAATTGTTAGCAATGCCATCATTTAGGTGAAAAATACAGATATAATAGAATAATTTATTTGAAACATCTACCACAACAATTTTTACTGGAAGAAATAAACATTCACACCCTTTGCCAACGTTTAGAATTTTTAGCAAGCATAACCTTTGGTCAATATTCAGATAAATCATTAAGCTTTTAAGCTACTTACCTTGTAAAGAAGATTTGGTGTCAGCAAGTAAAGATGTATGGGAATCTAGTGAAGTTTCCTTCTCGGATAATTTTTTCTGTAAGTCTGAGAAAGTGATAAAAACTGTGTTACCTAACAAACAAGAAATGTCACTAGAGCAACTTCTACTCAACCAACTCTAACTACTCTACCAAGTACCTGGTAGAGTAACACAACTTTCTTGGATTTGAGGAACAACAATTATGCAAGTTACACAGGGACAAAATTCCAATACTCTCTTTTGTCCCCAATACCACCCTGTCAGAAAACCAAATTTTCACTGGGACCCTGTTTAGGCACGAAAGGACCCTCCGAGGGCTAAATGGTCCAAGCATTGTTTAATCACACCAATGCACACTCAGATGACCAAATTTCCACTTTATTGTACAAATCTTAGCAAAATTGGGGACAAGGGGAGAGATGTCTGTGTGTGCAGATCAGATGAGGTCTGTGTGTGAAAGGAAGATATAAACACCACTAACCTTGCACCAAAGTATCAGCCTGCTCTCTGGAAGATTTCTCTTCATTTAATTTCAATTCCTGTTAAAAAATACAACAAAAATTTTAAATGAAACAATTTCAAATTTATGATTATGTAACATGCAATGGAAACTTTAGGATATTTGAGGCCCCTTGGATTGATATATTATCAGCTGCAGCCCAGGATAAATAGATCAAATGTTGGGATGATATACTGGCCAAGATATCAGCTCATGAAACTGCAGCTAGGTTTCATCTACAGCCCAGGATAAATAGATCAAATGGCAGGATTATATACTGGCCAAGATATCAGCTCATGAAACCACACCTAGGTTTTACATGTAGCCCAAGATAAATAGATCAAATGGCGGGATGATATACTGGCCAAGATATCAGCTCATGAAACTGCAGCTAGATTTCATCTACAGCCCAGGATAAATAGATCACATGACAGGATGAGATACTGGCCAAGATATCAGCTCATGAAACTGCAGCTAGGTTTCATCTACAGCCCAGGATAATAAGTTCAAATAATAGGATGATATACTGGCCAAAGTATCAGCTCATGAAACCGCAGCTAGGTTTAATCTGCAGGTTTCCACTACATCATTATAAAGGACACCAAGGCCATTTAGATCAGAATAACTTTTCAGCCTATAGATGTGAACTTTTAAGTGTCACAAATACTTGTTCAATGTGTCTATCTCTAGAAGAAAAACTTCTTCTGAAATTATGTCACAAACAACAACCAGGATGAGCATTTGTCATTCCAAAATTCTCAGGAAATGTTTTACAAATGATATCATCTAACTGAGTTTCGATGCCATATCATCTAACTCCAACTCAGCTAATGTGAACTTTTAATGTCACAAACACTTGTTCTGTGTGTTAATCTCTAGAAGAAAAAACTTCTTTTCAAACTATTACATAAACAAACAAACACACTAACAAACACATAAACGAACACACAAACAGGATGAGCATCTGTCATCCCAAAGTTCTCAGGAAATGTTTTACAGACCGTATCATCTAACTGTGTTCGTTGTTCAGCTTTGGTAGTCTGAAGTTCTTCTAATAATTTCTCCAGCTCTGTGACTCTGTTCACCTTCACCTCCAACTGCTGTGAGGTTTCATCGTTATCCTTTCGACTTGTTTCAAGTCTGCTGTTCTGCTCCTTGGAATCATCCAACTCCTTCTTTTGCATCTCCATCTGTTCCGTGAACGTCGACATCTCCGTTTCAAGTTCTGCTATCTTGAAATCTTTGTTCTCTATTTGGTTCTGATTAAAGAAACAAAAAAAATGTTCAAAGATGTTTGGTTTCAAAATAAGGTAACACCACCAACCTCAGTGACACAGACAGTATCTTTCTGGTGATAGAAACCCTACCGTCTGTCTCCATGGGCTATATTTTTCTGGTGATAGAAACCCTACTGTCTGTCTCCATGGGCTATGTCTTATAACAATCCTACATTGGAATCTCATTTATTAGCCCTTATTAGAAGAATCATTAAATATCACAATATGATATGAAACTGTGGGTGATAACTTGAAACCATAACAAGCTAGGTTAAGCGGATGAAGTGGTATCAGCAAAGATTGATGGAGCGGTTTAATTTTAGGGAGGAGGAGAGAGAGGTAAGAGGGGAGCAAAGAAAACCCTTTCTTCAAATCTCTCTACATCAAGAAAATGAGATACGACCTTTACACTGATAGACCAAAGGAAGGATTCCAACATGAAAATTGAACTCTGGAGATGAGAAGCAGACTCACAGCAAATATCCATTCAATGATGCAAGACCTAAATATAATGGAAATCTGGATGGAACCCCTCCCCCTCCCCTCCCCCTCCCCTCCCCCCTCTCCTCCTATAAGTAGTCTCTCTAGATTTACTTGAAAGGACTTACTTTAAGCTCTTCCATATCTTGGAGGAACTTCATAGCTTTGTCACTTTCAACTTTGAGAGAGGCCTCGAGTTCCTTCATCTTCTCGGACCCACCCTCGTATTCAGCCTGAAATAACAAAATGAGAGTGTGAGTAAGACATTTTTACCAGACAGACATTCAAGTTCCATCCAGTTAATAGTCTAATTTAATACATCACTGTGTAGATGACAATAATGTGCCATCAATAACACATTGCATAAGGAGACAGGGAGGAAAGATGACTCAGTAGACACAGTTATAATAGAATTGACTAACCTAGAAGGCAGGGAGAGGGGTGTGAGAATAATCAAAAGCAAATCTAAGAACAGAAAGGAAACAAAGGTCCTTATCCTGTAGAGCACAGAGAATATTAGACTACACTATGACCATGCTTAAAACATATATCAGGCTCGCTATGACCATGCTTTGAACATATATCAGACTCACTATGATCATGCTTGAACATATATCAAACTTGCTATGACCATGCTTTGAACATAAATCAGGCTCGCTATGACCATGCTTTAAACATAAATCAGGCTCGCTTTGACCATGCTTTGAACATAAATCATACTCACTATGACCATGCTTTGAACATAAATCAGGCTCGCTATGACCATGCTTTGAACATAAATCAGGCTCGCTATTACCATGTTTTGAACATAAATCAGGCTCGCTATGACCATGCTTTGAACATATATCAGGCTCGCTATGACCATGCTTTGAACATATATCAGGCTCGCTATGACCATACTTTGAACATATATCAGGCTCGCTATGACCATGTTTTGAACATAAATCAGGCTCGCTATGACCATGCTTTGAACATATATCAGGCTCGCTGTGACCATGCTTTGAACATATATCAGGGAACCTATGACCATGCTTTGAACATAAATCAGGCTCGCTGTGACCATGCTTTGAACATATATCAGGGAAGCTATGACCATGCTTTGAACATAAATCAGGCTTGCTATGAACATGTTTTGAACATAAATCAGGCTCGCTGTGACCATGTTTTGAACATATAACAGGCTCGGAATGACCATGCTTTGAACATATATCAGGCTCGCTATGACCATGTTTTGAACATATATCAGGTTCGCTATGACCATGCTTTGAACATTTATCAGGCTTGCTATGAACATGTTTTGAACATAATCAGATGGCCATTTTATGGAGGTTTACTTCCTGCAAGTTACAAATTTGACAAATTCCTATTTGTTGAAATTCATTTACCCCATTCATAATCAGGAAGTCTCCTACGACTTCTAACAGTGACCACATAATATCTCCCGCCCCCCCCCCCACCCAACCTCACCCTTTCAAAATGTCAAACACTTATATGTGATTAACAAAAATGATGTGTAATAATTAGATCATGTAACAAAGGCAATTCATGTCCAAAATCTTTGTTGCTTAGACTGTTCAAAATCAAGTTTGGAACACACTTCCTGCCATAGTTACTCTATGAAGATGCACATAGAAAAATGCACACGTACGTTATTAAACTTTCATGTGAATCTTGTCGAGTTGAAACTTTACTAGAGATAAAAATTATATGAACTGCACTAAAGTTTATTGAATTGTAATAAATTCCACAAATCAAAGGCTTACAGATGTGACAAATAAACTTTTGTCTATTATGCAACACTTTTACAGCGATTCAATATCTGAATAATTAGCAACAGCATATATTTTTATTCCATTTGATGTCAAAATTGATTAATTCCGAAGAACATTAAAACAAAGACATCCTTACCTTCATGTCTGATGAGTTAATTGTTGCTTCTTCCAGTCTGAACTGGTAGTCTTCAACTTTCCTGCAAAATAAACAAACAATAAGCAAACAATAAACATGATAATTCTTAATTATACAAAACGTCAGTACAAAAACAAGATTTCTGAGGTACTGATATATCAAAAATGCTAAGATGAATGAAATGAAGGAAAGAAGTGGAATTTGACCTTAAAAAATAACCGAGAATGGTTTAAGACTTTACGAAAGAAAATGACAAAGAAGATTAACGGCTTAATGTGTTTAAAATAACTTGTGGACAATACGAGAAATAGTTCATCCATAGTAACGCTGATTCTCAGGCTGGTTTCCAA
>JAIPMN010021926.1:0-11006 GCA_020650975.1 Apostichopus californicus | reverse complement strand
ATATATATTATGGAAAAAAGTGTTCCATGCGTGATGCAGAGCTATTTAATGTATTTGTTTCCTCGAGGAGAAAGATGAACTTACTCAACAAACGATCCGAGTTAATCTCCAAATGCAGTCATCTCCGTCCACTGAACCGGTACAGAAGTGAAAAAGCCTTTTAAGTCATTCGTTTTCTATGAGTGATTTTTCTTTCTTTCTTGAAGGTCATCAAGGCAGCCAGTCCAAGTTTGTTGTATATACTTCTACTGGGGGCATCCCTGTTACATACAGAGGTTAGTTTGTCAGCTAGATTCTTTCAACTTTTTTTTTTGGGGGGGGGGGGTAATTTAAACTAACTTTTAAGTCTTCAAGGCTGCAAGATTACCAAACTGATATCACGGAATAAAGATTGATCGTGTCTCTTTCATGATTTGGGAATGTAACAATACTCTATGTAAATGATCAAAACCTGTACATTTTCAAAATACATTTTTATGGGGGTTTTGCCCACGATATTGATTGATTATAACAGGAGACACTACATGGATCACACAGCGATATTAATTAATAATCTTTCACAACTTAATGCATGGTAGTCTGTTTGCCACGTTGACAACGCTTCCAGTCCAATAGCCCGTATAACCCAAAAGCAAGATTATATTTCATCTAGTGACATTGTCACGGAACATATTCAAAGATTAGTGTTTGCTTCTTACTATAAATTTCCATCTCTCCATGAATTGTGGCTCGTTAGATATTAAACGCAACAAGGTTATTTGCAGAGTACTTGAAGATCAGGCACGTATCCAGTGTCTGGTGTGGTGTGGTGGTGAAAAGCAGTTATTGGCAGAATCTTGTGTGTATACCTAATTTATAGCCTAAACATACTTTAGAATGCGTCTGAGATTTTAATTTATTACTGGGGGAGAACTCAGGCCCCTCCCCACTCTATGGGAGTCCGCTTCAACGATATTAGGGCCACACCCCCCTCACGTTTGAAATCCTGGAACCGCCCGGAACACATAGATATAGTTCAGAATGTAGGTTAACTTATATGATCCTTAGCACACGCACCCTGTCCGAATTTCCACGAAACGGCAGTCGAGCTAAGTCGGGTCGCGACCAGTCGGGCAGTGTGTCACGGGTTGTGTATAACCTTAGCTAATAAAACATTTGAGAAAATTCACGGAGGGAGGGAGCTATATCCTACAGAACAGCTGGAATTTATGGAGGGAGGAAGCTTCATCCCACAAAACAGCTGAAATTTACGAAGGGAGGAACTTTATCCTGCAGAAAAGCTAGAATTTAAGGGGGTGGGGGGGGGGTGGTGAGGAAGTCATATCCCACGGAACAGCTGGATTTTATGGAACGTCGAAATTTGCTTTACTCGTTACAGACTCGGCAAAGTCTAATTCCTAGCAGAGGTTAGCAAGTGTCATGTCCAGTTCTTCAAGTTCTTCCAAGGCACTGACCATAGCCAGTTGATCTAGCATATTTAGGGGCGTTTGCTGACAGGCTGATGGCATCTAGCTCTGATGGTATGACCATAGCCAACTGATCTAGCATATTTAGGGGCATTTGCTGTCAGGCTGATGGCATCTAGCTCTGATGGTATGACCCTAGCCAGTTGATCTAGCATATTAGGGGCATTTGCTGAGAGGCTGATGGCTTCAAGCTCTGATGGTATGACCAACTTAGCAGCTACAACTTTCCTTAATTATTAGGTCATTTCCCAAGTTATTTAAGCAGTCAGCCCTAATAGAAACAAATAATGATAAATAGTTTGGTTTTAATTTATAACTGATGATTAAAACAAGCTATAACAATTTTGGTATCTCTATATGTATTTTTTAACACCGTTAACGTGCTAAAACTACTCCACCAAGAGGTTACTATGTCAGAAAAATGATAAATTACGAAATATGGAAATGGCTGTTTTATGTATCGAGCATTTCAGGCCTTGTTATGGTAGACAATCATACAAATGTATTTTTTAAATTAATTTAAACCGTTTAAAATGTGACATAGGGTAAGTGCTTTCACTTTAATTGCTCTGTATCACATTATTCAAAAATTAGATTAGAGATAACATTGTAATCAGGTGTTGGATACCAATTTCATTATTTTTTAATTTGACGTTCATACAAAAATAGCAACCATGAACTAATCAAATTATGGATTGTCCGTGATAACAACCATTTAAGGAAATTTAGCCAAATTTGCTTTCTAAATTATTCATTGAATTACGAGAGAGAGAGAGAGAGAAAGGAAATAAATATGGTAAGGCAAGAAAAAATTAAATTAAATTTGAAAAGAAAAATAGAGAATGCCAAGTATATCGGTAAATATGGCTTCGTTTTCGTAATTTGATTTGAACACTATATATGAATAGCCACATAAGAAACGGTATAAAGTGTTACTTTATTATACGGTGAAAATATGAAATACTTAATTTGCCATCAAATTTTAAATTCAATTATACAACAATGTTACAAATCGAATGAAGATGATTTAATGAAACACTATGCACGAGTTGTCGATCAGTTGTGTCAGTAGAAAGATTTGGCTGGACATGGAAATAGATGAACAGATGAAGGTCATTTGTGTGCTGATTTTACAGAAGGTTTCGAGTGGGTGCAAGTATGGTAATACATTCTTACGAAGTTGAATGACCCACCAGCTCCCACTGACCACACCCTTTTGCATAACATGTGTCATCTGTAAAACTACCGTATATACGAAGTTATCAAAAAGTGGGCAGAAAACCGGCTCAGGTGTCAATTATATTAGCTATTTTCTCGAAATTATATATTTTTTGACATTGACATTTGACTTGTTCTTGTTATTTTGAGCTCTTTATATAAAACTTTGATTAGCTTTATCTACAAATGTCCAACTTAAGGACGACTTCTAATATCAAGTTGTGACTTTTATGACAAGTTTATATCATAAACTCGAGAAATATTGGCTCGAAAATTGTAAGAATAATGAAGTATATATATCAAACGAGCAATTTATGATTTAATTCCATGGCCCCCTTTTGGCTAATGAAAAGATTCCAAAATGTTGAATATTACAGCATTGCCTTGAAGTGAATCCCTACTTAGAAATAGGGGGACTGTTCCTCTTCCACCCACACCCCTCTCTTCCCGGCCTTGATATTCCTATGTCTATGTCGAACTAAGTATTAAAAAACCGGAAACAATAAAGCTGACTAGATGCGTATGTTGTATAAAACTATACTTCTGATACCGTGCTTTGAGATGCCTTCGTACAAATGGAAAAGTATTATTTAAATAGTATGTGTGACAATCATTTAAATCAGGGTTTCTCTAACTTTATCCCCCCCCCCCCCACGAACCCCATGTGGATGTCAGAGTTGTCCACGAACCCCCAAATTTTCGTGACACGATCTGAGTCTGTATTAGACTATAATACGTATAACAGTGCTTCGTAATAGATCAAGTTCATAGTGTAATATTGTAGAGTTTGTCGATAGTTACGACTTTTGTACATTACTAAATTATATGATATATCAGATTTTAGTTCCAAGAAAGTACTTTAGTTTTGACATTCAGAAACGTATCACGAACCCCTTGGGATGGACTCACGCACCCCATGGGGGTTCATGCACCCCAGTTAAGGAAACCCTGATTTAAATAAGTACACAATATTCGAAAGGAACTGTAACAGTTTCATACTCCCTCTCATTCATGTTTTATTCTGCTGCAGATACTGTTCCTAACAGAATGGGTTGATCCTGTGTCATGCTTCGTTCAGTCGTGTCTCCGTCACATCGGGTTTTCCCTCGTTTACGGCGCTTTACTGCTTAAAACCTGGCGGTGAGTTCAAGCATTATTTATGGTGAAAGAAAATGATAATTTCAATTTCATAAAGGGAATAATGGAGGTGTTATGTGGTATATTACCGCCCACGTTTTAATTCGATTTTGATGTAAACAAATAAAAAATTATGACATAATCTTTTACTCTTTTCTGTTTTTCCTTCTAGTAGGCCTGACATGAAAACGTGTTCGGTTCACGAAATGTTGAGAATCGAAAATGGAATTCATTAATTACTTGTTCATTAATCTTGATTTGGTCATAAATTTAATCTTAGTTTGATTCTTTGCAATCTTACTTTGTGTAATAGTTGAAAACTTTGGTTCAGACGCCAAGCTGCTACCAAACGTTTTAAGTTTGGAGTAGGAGTAATTAGAGCTAATATTTGAACTTACCCAAGACGTTTAAAATTTTACTACCGATTAAAGCTTTGCTTCTTTGCATCAATTATTACCTACTCGGTATTAAGCAAATATTTTTTTGTTTAACATTAAAAAACACACTGCACCAGGCTTTGTGATATTTGCTTCTATCCTTTTCTCACTTTCATGACGGTCTCTGATATAGATTCGTAGACTATTTTTCAAGATCTGTTAAACCAGAGCGCTGGGTTGTTATTTTTAATACCTCACAATTAAATCTTAAAACAGAAAGGAATTAAATCTTAATAAAGAAAGGTCATTTTATGTATGCGGAGACAATTATTGGAGTGGATTTATGCGTATATGGCAAGCTCAACGATTGTGTACAGGCTATGTGGTAATACAACAGTAAACAATACCTGATTGTGGAGCATTAAAGTATTCTAAAATAGCACATGCGACTTTTGATTGCTTATAAATTACCAACATAGATCAATAGCTGGTTTGAGGATGGCGAGACTTGGGTGAGATATATTCTGTAACCACGGCGACTCCCGCACTTTCATTCTCTGTATTTGTAGTATGTTAAACGTTAATTGAAGAAGCTGCCTATATTAAGGTTATGCATGATTTTGAGGAACTTCAGTTAAGGATATTTATGGTACAACGAAATGGCCGACTATTTTGATTATTTAAAGACTACTAGTAGCCAAGTTGATTGTCTCCAGGATGTTCACTGGGATCAAAATTTAAGTAATACAGTAACCAAGGAATGGGGTTATCGTGGTAATATTTCATCAGTTAATTCCAGCTCTAGACAGGTTATAATACTTACAATACAATTTTCGATTTCAATGTTAATCAGATTGAACGTGCATGATGACGATGATGGAAATTTAATTGCCATTAACTTAAACATCGGTCAGTACACTATAGTTGCTTTGTATGGCCCAAACACAGCTACCCTCCTTTTTTTCATGATTACGTAAAAGGTATCATTGAGATTTTTAATTCTTTGTATTATTTTATTGTCGGTGATTGGAATGTGGTACTCAAGCCGAAATTAGATACGTGTAACAACTTGCATGATGATTATCCGAAAGCTCGCCATGCCGTGTGAAACCCTAATGAATTACTACAATTTATTGGACGTGTAACGTGTTTACCACCCCACCGAGAAAGCATTTACTTGGCGCCAAAAAACACTTGTTAAGCAGAGTCGATTGGATTTATTTTGAGTATCTTCTGGGCTACTGAATATATTCTGTTGTTAATTCTTCAATCATGCATGGCTATAAATCAGATCATTATTTGATTAGCGCAACCATTAAGTTGAGTAATATCATAATATCATAACAGGTAAAAGTGTCTGGAAATTTAGCAATTCACTATTAAGAGAGGATTGTTACGTAAACGCTAGTAAAAAGGTCCTTGTTGAAACTATTACTGATTGCGATGTACCAAACTTACTTCAAGACGTTTTACAAGTATATCGTAAAGATAATATCCAGTTCAATGTAAATGATCAAGTATGTGTTGAAGCGTTGCTCTTAAATATCCGTTGAAAATTTATTTCCAATTCGGCTCATAAGTTACGAGTAAAGAAAGAAAGAAAGACAGCTATGTCTTTTAAGTGAAATTCAACGTTTGGAACTTTATTTTAGCTGAGTGTTTATATTCAACGATTATATTGATGTCTAGCAAAAAAGAGCTTGAAAGTATAAGGGCAGCTAAGCTAAGAGGAATTGTAATCAGATCACGTCCACAGTGGATTGAAGACGGGGAGAAAACCATCGCAATATTTTCTAAATATAGAAAAACGTGATTATGTGAATGAGTTAATTAGTCATCTCACAAATAAAACATAATGAAGATATTTCCGACCATGACAATATTCAACACGCAGTTTACGATGTCTACATAAAACACATGTACAATATATCACATGATAGGCTCCTTTCTGATGCTGACCTTTAAATTAATGAGACCTTCTATCATGTGATAAAGCCTGCATCCTTACAGCAGCCTCTGACTTTAGGAGGAGTCCTTAGGTATGTGCAAGTTAACCATAACTTAATACAAAGTATGGACAAAGATGTGTCCCTTGGACCGGATGGGTTTACGGTAGCATTTTTATAAATTTTCTGGGATGAAATTGGTCATCTCTTTAGTGCGGTCTCTGAAATTATGGTTATGGAAATTCTTTATTTTCAGTTACTCATGATATTATTTCGTTAATACCATATAGGGTAATAAACCCCGAAACTTTTTGAAATACTAGTGACCCATATCTCTTCTTAACGTTTCTTACTATAAACTTCCACCGTCTTACATCACCTTATACATCGCCAATCGTTTAAGACTGTGTTACCTTACTTAATATCCTTGGATCAACACGGAGTTTTAAGAGGGCGTTACATCGGTGATTTGTATTGGTGTAGCTAATGATATCATGTACAGCCTTCAGAAAGCAAATTTAATCCCTGGTTTGCTGTATTTGTGTAGCTAATGATATCATGTACAGCCTTCAGAAAGCAAATTTAATCCCTGGTTTGCTGTATTTGTCTAGCTAATGATATCATGTATAGCCCTCAGAAAGCAAACTAAAATCCCTAATTTGCTGTTTGCCATCGACTTTGAAAAAGCGTTTGACTCGCTATCCCTATTCGTTATCAGGAAGGTAATCGACCTAATTGATAAAAATGGTGCATTCTACAGACAAGACCATGTTGTTAGTACTTTTGGCATTAGCACTCATTTTCTTGATTACCATAGGCTAATTAACTCTATTACAACGACATTGAGTGACTTGTTTGTTTTAATAATCTAGACCAACATTCCCAACCCGATAAATAATGTAATGTAAATAATGTTACACCGTAATTATTTCACGTGTAAATCTGTTTACAGTAAACTCGTTCAAAAGAACGTCTTATAAAAAGAATGGTGTGAATCTATATCGCAATCATCATGGGCTTTATATTGCACTGCTCCTTCCGTCGTTCTACAAGTAAATATCTTTGTATTATAAACGCCATTACCACCGAGAACTGTACATATCTCCATAGAATTATCCCTACAAATAAATATCTTTGTATTATAAACGCCATTACCACCGAGAATTGTACAATTTGCTACAATGAAATCGAGACAATTCAGCACATACTTTTTATTTCAATTTTACATCTGTACTTTGGAATTATTTGCACAATGTTGTTATCAACGCAAACATTAAAATAAACCTTCGGGACATATGTGTAGTCTTATTTGGAGGCTGGGAGGGGCGGGGGTGCCCGCGTAGCTAATCTTGTGATAATTCTGCTGAAGGTTAATGTATTTAAATGAAGGCAATTTAACAACCATTCCTTCTGTGTATAGTTTGCGGATGTATTTAAAAGATTATTTTAACATTAATGAATATTAAGGAATATAGGAAGTTAATATTTGGGAAAGGTATTTACTGTCTACCATGGTATAATGTTTTGGGCTCGTACGATTAATTTAATTACGTTTGTATTTCAGCTTATCTTTATTTATTGAACATATTTGCTGCATTTTATTAACATGTTTCTTAGTTTGTAACTTAAGATGGGTTGCCAAGAGAAATCAAATGAGAAAAAGTATAAAAATATATAAAGAAGAAAGAAGGAAGCAAAATAAGCATATCAATTTATTGAAATGGTTTGAGCATTGACTTATTCTTTGAATAAGACGTACTCAGATTCTAGCGAAACATATATCATTGTATTCGAGAGGATGCTAACTATACTCAGTTTTAGGGAAAGTCACCGGCAAAGATTAAAATTGTGACGTACACTATATAAAATATTCAATTTGAGTTGGATCAAAATGCTGAGAACATCTTACGTACAAAGTAGTAGTTATATTTGTAATAAGCAATAATTAATGAAACGCGACGTGATGATATGTTTGTTGTGCATCTTGCAATGATATCATTACCATGATACAGGCCCTCTGCATGTGTAATCATCGGGGGAATTCCACGAGACCGAATTTCTGCGAACCGATGGTCCGCGAGACCGATGGTCTGGGAAGATCCATCGATAGGCGTAACCAAAGTTTTTAATTAGAGGGGCTTCAGAGGGGGTCAACGAGATTGACAAGGGGGGCAATATTGTTTAAAAAAGGGTATCGCTATATCGAATTTTTAAGTTATATTGTATTCTAAACTTTCATTTGGGGCAGCAGGGGGAGGGGGCGAGACTTAAGTTGAGAACGGGGGCTTTCGCCCCCTGCAACCCCTCTGATTACGCCACTGTTGGAGGCCTAGTATCAATGCAAGCCGCCTCCTTGCGCAAGTCACTGGTATCCACTATGAAAAGAACTGGCTGTAAATTATTTTTAATTACGCGCTTTATCAACGTAATATTAACGGTAGTAATATTTGTCTTACCACTATTATAGGCCTAGTAATAGTTTCGGTCTCGCGGACCTCGGTCTCGAAGACCTTCGGTGTCGCGGACCTTTTTTACTTTCGGTCTCGCGGACCTTCGGTCTCGCGGACCTTCGGTCTCGTGGCCTGTAACCTAATCATCCTACCAAGTCCCATGGTACAACGTATTCTCAGTTGTTAGTCTACGTCAGGTCACTGCCCATAACAACAACAACAACAATAAGAGAAAGATGAGGGAAATGGGAAAAAAGGAAGGGAAATTCACGGAGATGCATGCATCGCAAACACTCTTCATAAACATTTAACTATTGACTACATAATAGCATGTGTAAAACTCACATCTCCGCACTGAGCAGTACAACATAGAGGCCTACTTTTTTCCTCTTTATATTTCCTCTTGTGGAGGTTGCACGTCAACGTTCGTCATTATAGTCATAGCGAAAGAAACCTTTAGCTGCATTCGACCTTTGAACTCGGACCTTTCGTTTTGGTAAGTCTGCAACCTGTGACCTCAGTTACCATGGTAACGACACATTTTGATAGCACTTGACAAAACAATTTTGCGAAGAGGATAGTCAATTCAAATCTTTCCCATTTGGATTTATAGCAAATAAAAGACAATTTCCACTGAAATTACCTCTTACCATTGTTTCGAGTATTTTATTCACAACTGACGGGTAGAAATACAATATACATAACATATAACAATGTGTAAATTTCGTTCTGAAGGTCTACAAGACACAAGTTCCCATCATTGGGTACCCTCAAAGTTTGAAGAAAACCGGCCAAGCTGCTATAGTTGGCACAAAATGACGGATGTAGCAGCCACACGAACGTACAACTAATTAGACTCTCTCAGATAAGGACTTCCGGCTACCTTCTGCCACCCTACCACGAGTGACTCACCGATCGAGAATCATTACCCGGAACATACTTAGCATGGCAACCGTTGCCATGACAACTGAGATAGCCATAATATCAAAGCTATGAGTTAAAAAACTTTTGATGTTTAGAGTATTTTAGGCCTTTACTAAAATGTTGATATAGTTAAAAAGTTCAGACCATTTCGACATGTCATCATTTTTGCGCACGCGTACCTTCGCAGCCTTGCTATAACGCATTGCGCAGTCATCTGCTTTAAGATATAAAAGTAGATGGTTTTGTGCATCGAACAATCGGGTTGGGTTGCCGGGGAACATCGAATGGATGTATCTCATAATAATTCTATTTTCCAGATGTCTGTGCTCATCGTTCGGATTTGATTTTCTTCATTTCAGTATAACTCGTGTGTTTAAGGTTCGTAGTGCTAAACGTGTGCGTATACCTGACTCTAGTCTGCTGTCCCGACTCGGTGTGTTGGTGGTTATCACGTGTGCCTATCTGGTGGTTGCTGCACTGGTAGACTTCTCAAACTTGAAGGAAACTTCTCAGGTGGTAGAGGCTGGCTACAATGTTAAGTTTCAGTCCTGTATTGTCAAATGGTGGGACTATGCTGGACTTGGTGGTAAGTATAAGAATAGTGACCATAGGATTTTATCTGTATGTATGTGTGTGTGTATGTATGTATGTATGTATTTTAGATCCTCGGATCCTTAGGAACTCGCGAAGAAGCCATCATTGGCTTATCAAAACCGCAAGCTGACCGAAGTCAGTCTCTTAATTTCATATTTAACATCCATGATTATGAATTGTCTATTGTCAACAACTCTGTAACTGGACGACATATATTAATCTTGGAGTGACTCGAACTCGGGACCTAATGATTGAAAGGCATCGGCGTTAACCACTGAGCTAACACTCCGTATCAAATAACGGAGAAACGGAGGGGGGGTGGGGGGGGGTGCGGGTACCATTTACTGAGTGTCATGGAGCTTCTGACGTCATGCAGATAGTAGTGGGTATTTGGAAGGGCTAGGAGGGGCGGGGGAAGGAGGAGAGCGTAACATTGTATCTTTCTTATATCATTTTCCAATAGATTTTATAAAGGTGTGTTTGTTTACATGAGAATAGGAACGGTGGCTGAGGGGAGGATTATGAATGTGCAGTTCTTCCCATGTTTAAAGTGCAGCTGATGTTATTAATTACGGGAACGTTGCAATAGACAATAGTAGCCTTGTCAATTACGAGAAACATTACAGTGTAAACTGGAATTCAGTTCAGCGATCGGGAATGTGGACTTGGAGGAAGGGGGGGGGGGGTGTACTTATTAATGACCGTCTAAGAATTAAAATTCTATAATCTACAACATACTTGAATATTTTAGTTGTTTTCTATAATTTCTTGCTATTTTCGTTTCTTTTTTTCCTCAAGTCGAAATGGTTCTTCTTATCTGGGGTATTTATCTCTGTGTAAGAGTCAGAAAGGCGCCTTCAGAATTCAACGAATCTCGATTTATAAGTTTTAGTA
>JAIPMN010021919.1:4343-17023 GCA_020650975.1 Apostichopus californicus | reverse complement strand
TATATATATGTTGATATTGCTGTCATGCCACACTGTTCAGTGTTCACTCAACACTCCGGAGGGTGCACCAGAATATGAAGTGATCCCATCACCTTTCTATTTCAAATGTTCTTCCATTTTATTTGTAGATAGATCAGAGTACATGGATGTCTTATTTTTGCAATAATTTTTTTCTTTTCATTTTTGTGTTGCAGGAAAAAGGCCAATCCTCTCTACGACAGTTTTGGTGAAGTTGTCACGACAAGCTCATCCTCGACAAAGAAGCCGCCGCCTTCGAAAGATTCTTACCATAAAAACCGCTGCAGATGCATCAGACATCCCCTCGTACTGTTTGCGTTAGCCGTTTTTGTCATTCTCAACTCTATTGCCTTGTTACTTCTCTTCACCGGAGCACTTGAACAAGGTAACTCGCACTCCTACTCCCTTACCTGTCTCTGCACAAGCACTGTACTATAATTTATAATAATGTATAATAATAGCACTATAATACATCAAGAGCCCAATATGATAACCTTTAAATAGTTTTTTATTTCGGTTTAACTGGTCTTGCAAAAGGTCTACCTCACCCTCGTCAACAATCTTCCACCTGAAGTGATTTGCATTACTTTAATCAAATTTGTTTGTTATGTAATTAATTACTGTAGGCGGTTTCCCTTTTGTTCCAAGGTGTTTATATCAATGGGAATGTATACAGTAAGACATGTTCTTGTATGTTTTTTACTGCTTGATGGTATGTGCCTCTGGATAAGATTTTTAGAATCTAGAAAGAAACCCTGAATGTTGCTTTTAAGGGCCGGGGGATGGAAAATTGTTTGACATGTTTTGTTTCCTTCAAGTTCATGTTATTATTGTTGTTATTATTATTATTGTTGTTATTTTGTTTTTGTCAGTTAGACAATTTTGAAATTTCATCACAAACAAAATTTCAGTTTGCCAGATTTTCAAATGAAGAGCTAATATTCCTAATATTTTGTTATTTAATTCTTAATTACAGCCTTGCCCGGTTCAAGAGAAAAGTTGGTGCAGACTACACCTGAGTCTACAGGTCTCCCTGGTTACGAAGAATTGGCCAACATTATAAGAGAGCAGAAAGACATGATAATGAGCTTGCATAATAGAGTGAGTCAAATATAGATGAGTTTTCAATTATCACTCTGGGGTCTTTAAACCTCAATCCCATTTAAAAAATGCATTCAGACATGATGATGGGTGAAGTTTTTCTACAAATTTTAATAGGTAAAATTGTGTTTTTCTTGCAAAAAACACAGAACCCACTTTCGAAGGATGCACATTTCAGGCTTCTGTCAAAGAAGGACATTGTTGTTGATGTACTTTTTGTTTTATTTGGTGAAATAATTTTGGATAGAATTGAAAATTAAAAATTGCAAATAAAAGAAGTAGGAGCACTTAAACTAAACTTTCTCCTCTTTGAAAGTTTTAGATGAGAAAAAGTCATGAATTATGTTTATTATGTTAAGTTTATGAAATATCCTAAAGTTTCTTAACTCTTTTTGCATTCAGTCATATTCTCATCAAGCTTTTTAAAGCCACCTTGTTCTCGTCGACTCTAGCAGTCCACGTACGATGGGACATAAAAGCATCTTAAATTTATGTAGTTATGAAGGTAATGTCCATGGTTTGTCCAGAAATTCTAGGTCACAGTGACTCTTGAACAGATTAGGGGTGTGTTTTTAGTCCGGTTGCAGAAGTTGGTATAAGCTGAAAATAAACAAGAGTTGTTAATTCTCGCTGTAAATCCGTAACGTATCTTCAAGTTTTAATCTATTTTTTATTGCCCTCTTCCGTAGGTCTCACAGTTGGAATCATTACTGATGACGAATACGAGCGAAAATGCGACTACGACTGCCAGAGTAGCGCAGAACACTCATCAGGTAAGGAAGGGTATTAGCAAAGCGAATGTCAAAAACATGGCAAGGACACCATTTGATATCTTTATACAATCCCCAAAAAGTGGAATGAAAGTTTCAAAAACTTCCAGATTCGTTTTTGTAGTAGGAATCGAGTTTCAATTTCTTAAATGATATCACCGTATCTCAGTTCTGCTCACTCACAATCACTGCAGTATAAACTATTCAAACAGTTTCCAAAATTTAACTAAACCAATGAAAATAGGAAGCTGTTCTAACTGTTAACAGCTGTATCTTTTGAGTGAATTGTATAAAGCTTTCCATATCATATCAGTATCATGGTTTTTCATTCCTCATCTTTCAGATTGAACAGCTATCCAATCAAGTTACAGCTTTGGCAAGGAATTCATCAACTCAGATTCAAGAAGTACAGCGACAAGTTGAATCGAATGAAGCCCTAATCACCAGTAACATCCAGAAAACATCTCAACTCGAGAGGGATGTAAGTTTAATATGTCGTTTTCTACTGTGCTATATATACCTTGTTAGCGAAATCGAAGGAGACATCAGCCCAACTTTGGCATATATACTGTATACAACAGTGATCTTTGCAAAGAAGAACAACTCGCCGAAAAAAGCTCGTTCTTGTTTTAAAAAATCGTGTCTGGCAGCTGTCATTTTGTTAATCTGTGATGTCAAAGTGCCACTAGAATCTGAAATCTTTCACTTAATAGTTAATTTTCAGTTCCAGATTTCCCAAGGTGAAATGTGATTGGTATTCACAATGACATCACTGCCATCATTGGGGGCTTGCGAAGGCTTTCATAATTTTAGATTCAGCATTTGCAAGACGCATCTTCATCACAAAACTCAAACATTGTAATAAATAATGAAAAAAATACTTACGAAAAATTAAGGACATGTGGGGCTAGATGATGTAATATTTGGACTGGATCAAGCCTTCAGCCTGGTGTGGGCTAGCAACATTACATATCTGCAATAACCCCTAAATTGAAAAAAGAGAAGTCTCTTCTGAGTTGTTTCGGGCATTTTTTTCGTGACACATAGACCAGTGACGATCATGCAGGTTGCGTCTCCCTTAACCTCAGATGTCTAATTTTTGTAACCATAGTAACCAAGAAAATATGGTGGTGATTTTTGAGCGCAGAGTTTTAAAATCTGTCACCTTGATGTAGAAAGTGACTCTATGCATTTGATTAAATAGTGTCTCTCTATAGATATATTTTCATTTTCATAATTTCCCTTTGTTTTTTTAAAGTAATCTACTGACATTGTGATATTTGCTTTATTTATTCTCAGATAACGACGTTGACTGCTCGGAGTGAAACAATGGGACAGGATATTTTGTCTATAACATCCAAGAACACCAACCAAGACAATGATGTAAGTTGCGTGTGGCTTTGTGTTATGTTTGCATGGCATGTTTGCCACGGTCTTGGACTCATCTGGACATACTTGTGCCGTATATCAAACCTATAAATAAGACAAACCCGTCCAGAAAACTATGAACCCTCTGGTCAGCGTCGTCAACGACAAGCATAGTATATATCGTAGAGTCGTTTGTGAATTATTTTATCATTCAGTTATTTATTGATTTATTGATTTATTGATATTCAATTATTCAAATATACAATTATTTATTGTTTTATTGATATGATTCTAAGACACAAGAAGATCAGTTACTGTAGTCTGAGATACAGTGATAGACTATTATGATTGTCTTTTTATTAACCTCCCACGAACTTCTGGAATTTGAATTTTGGAAACAGCTTTCGTATGTCAGACTGGCTGGGAAGGATATCAAGTAGTTGTCAAAATCTTTGTAGCACAACTTCACTGTTTTATAACGTACGGACTAGTTGTGACAGAACTTGACATAAACCAACAATCAAAATAGCAGCCTAGTCAGCTTAGGCCTTATGACTTGATTATATAGGCCTTACATTGACTAAATTGTGGTAAAACTTGTCACATGCCATAACATTTCATCCTATATTTTTAGCTACGAATGTACTTTGGCTTACATCTGTCATTTGACAAAGGCTGATAACTGTAAGGTGTGTTGGATTATCCTCCTAGACAGTGTTAAACTGCTGATTATTCACCTTTGGTGATCTGTGTGCATAAGACATCTACAAAACTAGAATGGAAACAGGTTTCTCGCACGCCACATAGACTATGATTCAGCTCCACTCGTAGTTAGGCCGTAGGTACAAGATCTTTACAAATGAGGATTCAACGACGATGATGCCTCAGTTTAGTTTTCACGTTATTTTTCATCTTCTCTTTTCAGATCTCTGGGTTAGATTCTAGGATAGAGACTGTCAAACAAGAGGTTGCTCTCGATTTGGTCTTTTACAACGACTCCATCTACATGGACCTGGAGGCCATCAGCAAAATGCAGGGACCGCCAGGATTCAACGGAACGAGAGGTGGGGACGGGGACGGGGCCGACCTGTCGGGCTGCGAGTACGAATACTTCACCGACAGTGCCTCTTTCAACCGAGATCTCACCGTGGGTACACCGCATTTTCCAAAAACGGTAAGATATTTGACAACCCATGTGGTGACAGATCTGTTGAAAGGATTGCAGGAGTTGCGGTAGTGTGAAGTGAGGTGGGCGAGGTAAAGAGACTAGGGCTTTCATGAGGCACAGTGGGGTATTGTGTGACTGTATTGTGTTTGCCGTACAGCATTTTTGCCGCCTAGGTATCAATATATATATATGACTGCCTAAGTTTAAACCTTTCAGAAATTTTTCCAAAAATTCAGAAATTTATTTTGTTTCTCTTTCAGGGCTTTGTGTTCACGGGTGTTACCTGCGCTACCTTTGGAGGCACCGCTGCTAATTTAATGAAGAATGAAGATGGATCTTTATATTGTCAGTGCGAGGGAGAGACTACTGCGTACGTTTCACCCTCTAGATTCTGTAACATACATTACTGGCAGT
This sequence comes from Apostichopus californicus, assembly GCA_020650975.1. Classification (NCBI taxonomy): domain Eukaryota; kingdom Metazoa; phylum Echinodermata; class Holothuroidea; order Aspidochirotida; family Stichopodidae; genus Apostichopus; species Apostichopus californicus. The sequence goes on along the minus strand of JAIPMN010021919.1, from coordinate 12,184 downwards.
GCCCCCTGGCAGCTTGAATCCTACGATGATTCGATCTCTCTCTCGGAGTCCTTACAGCTCGAAGCCTCCTAAAAGCAATCGTCAGCACCAGGAGTGATGAATGCAGAACAAGCTCTAATGCTCGAAAGTTTCCACTCGAGTCTAGTCTTTACTGCAATGAGCGTCTCCTAGCCGTCATCAACACGCAGAGTCACGTTGCGAAACGTTTGTGATTGGTGGCAGTGGCTGTCTCAGTTGTTGGTGGTGGCTGTCACGCTGTCGTATTTGTTAAGCAGCTGTTGGTGGCAGTCACGTCTGTGGAACATTTGCCAGTTATTAGACTTTATAGATTTGGAACATTGTGGGTGGTGGTACAACAGTGCAGTCAATGGGTGACACATTGTTTAGTCTTCTCCTCAAGGGATGTAATAGTCACCTAGATTATTAGCAGTTCTAGTGGCTTGACCGAGGAATAATTTCAGTGTTTACATCCGGCTATGCAACTTTGAGGTATCTAAATTTTACTTGCCATAAAACACTTAAAAACAGGGCTTTTCTGTGTATATAAAAACAAGTAATCACAGTATACAACTTTTATATATCTTAGCAATTTGCTCACTTTGCGTATAAATAAATTTTTGTCTTTCTATCCAAGTAAAAAGTATTGTCTGGTAACTTCAGATATGTGGCATTAAGTGCTTGGGTTGTACAGATAATGTGAAATAGTCTTAGAACCTTGGACGGAAATCTAGAGATTGGCCTGTTTTGTGTAACGGGAAAGGGCTGAAAGACAGAATTAATTGACAAGTGCATGTTAACGTACAGCAAGCATGTGAAAGCTTGAGAGACTGATACGTTCGTATGCCCCCTCGATGTTGTTCCTTACCAAGTCGGGTTCATCTCTAACAAGACCAATGCTTTAGTCATTTACTCCAGTAGGATGAAACCGGCGGATTTTGCGGATCTCGTCTGCTCGAGTGACCGGCATTTTCATTTCGCTGAAAGGCTTTGTCAAAGATCGTCGGGGTATTGGGCCCAAATATATGTTAGAGAGACAAGTTATGGTCGCTAAGGCCGACACTTTGACCTGAATCTTTGCCTCAACCATCAGCAAACTATGTTTCTTCCAACCGAATTGTCTAATTTAACCGTCTTCTTTCTTTTTGTCTGAAAGAATTCGAGAGGTCAGAATGGAATGGAAAGTGCTTTTGAAAGCTGTGAGCAAGGTTTACGTTTTAATATCTTGGGACCAATGTTGATGAGTTTGATTGGTCTTGAGAGTGGAGTTTTGTAGTATTACATATAGTGACAGGTAGTATATATACAGTAAAGGGAACAGCGCGCAAATGGACCGTTTGAGGTCACAAAGAACGGGGTATATGCTAGGTGACGGTGAATACGTCCTCCAATGGAGAGATTATTTGTAGATATCTACATAGTGTATCATGCAGTCTTAGAATTGGGGAAAGATCATGTTTATAACTTCACTGGGTTAAAATTTTATTTAATGCAGAAACCTGTGGGAAAAAAAGCACAAATGGCTTTATTAAAATTAAAATAGATTATGCATTCGTGGAGCAATAGTTTTTAAGGGGTCAGGTCGGGTTTGTCTCGGCGATTATTTCCTTTTTTAAGTTTTGGCTATTTCATTAAAAAAAAAAAAAGTCTTGAAGCTTCTTCCTCCAAAGTGTTTTTTTTTTCTTTTTCTGGACCAAATGTTGGCAAATATTTTCAGTTACTATGCAACCAAAAGCTCAACAATGAAAGGAAAAGAGACAAACGGGAAGAAAACTGCACGGAAATCATTCTTAGAAAAATGTTTGGTGATGTGATGACCAAGAAAAGAATTTGTGAAAGACTTGTAGAGATTTGCAGTTGGCTTAAAAATTGTAATTATATGCAATTTCAAATGTACTGATTTCATAATGGTAATATTTTGTATGATTACGATATTATTATTGCCTTGAAAAATAGTTCCTACAAAAAATCAGTTAATGTTTTTTTCTTATCTAATCATGGCATCTGGCAGAATTTCTTGACCCAGAGAGACACTTTTCAGTATTACTCACATGCCACAAAGCAAATTTTGAGAATTTTAGGAAAAGTTAAAATATGGACATATTCTTCAATATTTGAAGTGAGACTCCACCATTTAAGCATACAAAGTGCTTATCACAAAGAGATTGAGTGATCAAATTACAAAATGAATACAGGCAGGCAGCTGCTAGACTAAGTGATGTACCCTCCCGAACTTAAAGAGGAGGAGGGAAGGGTATTGAAGTCAGTCGGCCCTGGAGTTAGTTAAATGTAAAAAAAACAAAAGAACAATTTGTTTGTATTTGTAATTGTATATAACTGCCTTGATTGGTTTATCAGCTTATGTAAATAGTAGTGACGAATGTATTTAATCGAGTCTATCATAGTAAATTGAAATTTTATATTGTTGTAACAGTAAAACATTTTGGAAGGAAGGAATTGTAACATAATTAAAAAAAAAAATTTGATCTGCAAAAAAACAAAAGGGTTTCGTTAATTATTTTAACGAGACGAAATATTTGTGATAATGCAGTTAATTGCAATTTCGCCTTCCAGTGTGGTTTTTTATTTTAATTTTTTATATATAAGAAATTCACTTTCACTTGGTTTAACAACACTGGTATTGAAGAGAAAAAACTTACTGGAATTATTTAGTTTTGGGAATTATCTGTCTTCCAGGAAGATGTTTCTTATCCCAAAATTTCTTGCCATTGTCTTTTTCTTAAATTTTCTGAACTCTTGAATTAGGTTTCTCTAATTGTCGAAACAGTTGGAGTATATGCAACACACACATACTGTGTGTATGTGTATGTGTGTTTGTTACATCTTCATAACATTTATGATAATTTAACAATCTGTTTGTTTTGTTTCGTACCAACGGCTGTACGGCTTGTCATATCTACAAGGTCTATTTTTTTTCATTATTTTCTTTATAAATCAGGTGAATTATAAAATTTAATTTTTTTTAAAACAGTTCCTCATATGCATTGTTGACTTAAAGCTTTAAGGATACTTGTGCTTTAGGCAGAAGTGCATCCAACTAGTTATTTTGATATCAACAAACTACCTAAAATGGCCTCATGTACCTCCCAAGGTCTGTTGTATAGACCCCATCACCCCAACTATAGTACGCTATCATGGGAAAGTTTCTTGAGATTACATAATCGACCTGTCTTGGTCGTAAACTGACCTCTTTTTACCAATTAGTCTGCAATGCCTGCCACATATTTTTTCTTGTATGAGGGTCTTTGTGTGAACGCTGTATGATTAACTACACTGTAGACATGAACATATTTCCATACAGTGTTTACACAAAGAGCCTAATGGTGTTGCTATGCAGGCTAATTGTAGAGCCTGAGGTCGATTTACGATCGTGGCAGGTGGATTCCATAATCACAAAACTTTCCTAGCTACAGCGTGCTATAATTGGAGCCAATAAAAGCAGATCTTTAAGAATTGTCTAACCTTTTTCTAAATAAGTAGAACTTCATCAGAACTTTGATAGATATGATAAAAAAAGGCTTGGCAAATTCAATAACACTGCGTAATGAACTTTTGCAAGCTATTAGATATCCTTAAATAAATAACACTCACTGGTGAATTAAATATCAATTTTCATTATTGTTATTAAAAAACAACCGTTTTTAGAGGGTTTACTTATTTCTCCTTCAGGTGATGGTAAATATTGCAACCACTAGTGGTCCCTTGATGGATGGTAAACATGGTTAATAGAATCAGGAGTGTTATGGAATTGTCATTGGTTCCATGTGGGAGGGTGGTGGGGGGGTGGGGAGGTGGTGGGGGTGGGTGGAGAGGTGAATGGTGGGAGGATCAAGGATGGGGAGATTGTTTCTACGTAAGCTTAACTTTTTGTGCCTTCTTCTTTTTGTATTATTTTGTGTATTTATAATATTATACACTCTGTACACTACAATACATTTCTATGTACAATAAGATTACATTATACAATAAGATTACGTATACGCTATCTGAGATTACATTATACAATAAGATTATGTATGCAATATCTAATATGAACATGTAACTTACTGAGATGAAAATAACCAAAGATAAAAGTGCTTAAAAATAACATATCAGGGTATTACTATTAGGTACACGTAATATCAGTATCGACTGTAATCAGGGACAATTTTTATCCCCATTCAGTACTCACAGTATTAATGTACTCACAATAGGTACACACAATAGGTACCAAGTGGTGTTTAATCAGCCAAAAACAAAAAACATTGACTATCGCAATTTACATTCTACATTGGAAGGTTGAGCCTTAACTTTGTCACAAAAAAAAAATCAGAAAATTATTTCAGAAGTTTAAACTTTATGCATTCATTGTGTAAACTTTTATCAAAGTGCTTAAGAAAGGTCAAATATCAGGTATTACTATTGCATACACTTAATATTGATATCAATCCCTTATCCAGGAAAGTTTTACTCAGATTTGATACCCTAGTTCATGTACTCACTTTAGGTACTCATAATTGGTACTATATTATGCTTAACCTAGAGACAAATACATTCATTGTGTAACATTTTTTATAATGCTGCATTTCAGTAGCTTAGAAACAACAGATCAAAATTAATCTATTGACACAAAGAGAAATATCTGTTCTTAGGGAGTTAGGGAGACTATATAACGATGTTAGTTGCTGTTATGGTTAATAAATACTTTAAATAGTTTATGTTAGGGTCTCATGGGTTACCCTACAGGAATTCAATCACAATATCAGAGATGGTTTTGTTCGGTCAGGGTCAGGGTGGAAAAATATTACATTCATTCCTACATCTCATGTGAATGCTTTGTTTAATTTTACATATGGTATAGTGTTCTTTATTACATGTTCTTTGTTTATTTTTTACTTGGAAAGATTTTTATTTGAAACATATGATATGTACGTATGAAAAAGTTTAAAAGAGAAAGGAAAAAAAACTGAAATAAAGATGTCAAATTTATACACTTTCTTGTCCCATGTTCTTTTTTGAAGTCAGGAACAATTATTTTGAAAACACTTTGTGACACAAACTTTTTGTTTGTTTTTTTGTTTGTTTGTTATACCTGGAACTTGCTTTAAATTGCAGAGACACCAGACCATTACCTTGGAATAACAGAACTGGTTCTCAATCATTTTCGATGAGTAATAAAAATAGCATTGGTTGGAGTGCATGGGCCAGAGAGAGAAAATAAAAATCTAACTTTCCCTAGGTTGAACAATGTGAAGGGTAAGGCTGGTAGGATGCTGAATCTTAGGGGCATTCATACCAGATGAGTTCCAAGTTTTTTTTGGTCGAAATTGCGAGTGTGACCGAAGTCTTTCTGGGGGCTGGATTTTACCTGCCGACCTAATACTGAGAAGCTCTGATGTAGAGATTACCAGTTTTCACATGTTGACATCAGCTTCCCCTCCCCTTCTGCCACCCCTCCCCCTCTCCAAGGGATATTTCAATAAGACCATTATCATTATTATTTTTTGCATCAATTTTTGTTCCAGTTCATGTTGTGTTACAGGAAATATATTTGAAGCAATTAATCAGGCTCAGAGATACATCTATAAATCCAATAAACTAAACAAACTGCGGATGTTGTCAACATTCTTACATTATGTGAGAGACTATACCAAAGACTTATAACACACTTATGCCATAAAGTTGGAACTATTTAAATCTGTGACAATTTTCAACAAGTTTAGTGAACCTTTAAGAAACTTTCCCATCAATAACATCCGCACTGAATTACTTCCTGAGTTAGTTTCAACCATATGACTAGGTATACCTGGATAGAGGACCAAAAAAACTACAAGGTAAAAATAAGAAAACAAAAGTGTGGTTTACAATCATCGGTGAAAGTTTATTCATATCTAAACAAGTTTCGATAGGGTAGACCAAGCCAAAATATACACAAACGGTTATACATCCAACCTAATAAATGACTTATTTATTTGATCACAACGCAGGATATCACGCTGAGGTCACTCGATTTTCCAACTTCTTTATTACCCCCACTCCCACCCCTACCATCACCCCCACCCCTACCCCACCCCCTATCATTTCAAATACATTTCATACAATCGCATTAAAACGTCATTGACAGTGTGAAAGCTTAAAATTGGTTCGAACTATTTCATTTATGAAATATTGAACGATAGGGAATAAAATTTACCAACTTGACACAGTAATATAGTATTTAGGGAACAAAACAACAGAAAATTAAACTTTTCGTCCTGCCCCCCTCCCCCTCTCCCTCCCCTCCCTAACCTGTCCCACTCCTACAAGAGGAACTGAAAAAGAGCCACGTAAAGTTTCCAGATGGATTAGTCAACTCTTGAAATAACATTTTAACATTGAGGAACCATGAATGAAACTGACATTTTCCTGTCCAAATATGTGAATAATAAATTTAAAAGATTTAAAAACCATGCACCAAGCGTCCACACTATTATAAAAAATGACATGGCAAGACAATATAATATAAATACTAATTGTGAGCTATGGAAAATCGTATTTAATTCCACTAGGCCTATTTCAATTTTGCAATATTGTACTTTTAATACCCTCCACCATAATATATAGCACATAAATTTCCTTCTTAACAATTTCGAAAGATATAGTTTGGTAAGAAAAAAAATTCTGTAAGTGCAAATAAATTTGCTTTAAAGTATATAATAGCACAATCATATCTATAAATATTTCGTAGAGAAAACCTATTTGGATACACTACTGGCAACTTTGGACTAGTTAAACTTCAAAACAAAAACATTTTACACTTACACCCCCCCTTTCCCCCGGCCTCCCTAAAGAAAAAGAATAATTAATTTTGAATATCTAGAGGTAGGTAGGACAATTACATGACACACTTTACAATCTAAGGAACTACTTTTATCGTTTGCTTCTATTAATATCCATCTTCGTCGTCTATCATCTGTGAGTTTTTGACGATCTTTGGAAAATGTACAAAAACGGAGTCTTGAAAACAGCAGGGCATGGTATCATTGGAAAAACTACACAAGGTACAAAGCTAAATGCATACAACAGATATTTTAAACTGTCTGGAAAATTCGATAATGAAAACATAAAAGTTGCATTGAGTGTAAACGTGATATCATGCGGTGAAGAAAATTGAAAAATAATGTCAAAGTAACGAAGAAAATATATTAAAATGTATATAACAAAAGTTGCAAGAGTTAAAAACAATGGCTAAGACAAGCGATGAGTCATCAATCATGGCACTCCTTTCAATAAGAAAACAGATTTGAATCGATACGAAATGGACAATTAATTTTCTTCGCCCAAATGAACAGTAATTACCGTAAAATGACTGATTAAATTTAGCTACAAATTCCTTATATTACATTCATTATGATCTGCAGACGTACACTGTAACAGAAATAACACACACACACAACAACTTAACAAGATGGAGGACATTAGCATTGCGCCCTCTAATTTACGTATTTTTTTTACGATTTTTAGGTTTTGTTTTTCTAGTGATGAGCAGTTTGGTAAACAATTTTTCTTGTTTTTGCTCTATGATTTAGCTTCAGCACATTCATGGCTAAACAGGTAATCATAACACTGAAAGCCAAATGAATTTTGACTTTACTGAGCAAAATATTTCAAAATTTTGATTGTTTACTTCCACTAGAAATTTGATCAATTGAGTTTTTAAAAAGGTTGTTCCTTATAGTACAAGTAACAAATTTGGTTAGTAAATAGATGAACATGATGAATATTCTAAACAATAAATATATTACAATAAACTTCAATACTTGTGTCAGCAATGTTATTTCATACTTATCCACTTGGTGTAAACC
>JAIPMN010021912.1:5582-19493 GCA_020650975.1 Apostichopus californicus | reverse complement strand
TCACATCAACCTACAGGCATTAAAAGAAACCAACCAACATGAAACAGAGGAAGAGAACAAAGATGGCATGGCAACGCACTAATTCCTTTGTGCTTACATTCCCCCCCCCCCAACAATTACATCAACCTACAGGCATTAAAAGAAACCAACCAACATGAAACAGAAAGTCACAGAATTTTGCAAAAATTACAGTATAGGCTCCAGTTTGCGTATGCTACAGTGTGTTAGGATAATAGTTTTTGTCCCAGGGGTAGAGAAGAAATCACGGATATTCCGCGAATTCGCGGAAAAGGCTCACGTCTGAACAGAGGAAGAGAACAAAGATGGCATGGTAACTCACTAAATCATTTGTGCATACATTTTCCAATCTTCATGCCCTCTCCCCCACCCCCCCCAAAAAATAAAAAAAAGAGGAGAGAAAACCAATGCTGTCTTCCAGTTTGAAATTTACTTAAACAAATTACAAATTTACATGAAGGACCAGACAGATCAATCCTATGATATTAATGTGTGATTTGCAGCTATGATACATGATACTGTACATCCCAATGTACAAGACGTTTAGTTTGGAACTACAAATGTGCTGGACTCGGGAATCTAAACTAATATGGCTTCGAAAGCAGCAATCTAATTTTTTCCTTGGTTTCACAGGTCAAAAGAGATTTTGTGCTGCTAATTTGTGTCCTTTCTTCACTGAGTGGTATCAAACCAATCAAGTCAACCATCCTAATACTCCCAGAAGGACCTAGCTGATCAAATCAATACATTAATAGTTACCTTGCAAGCCCTGCTTCCTCACTGATCATCTCACAGTGATACAGCATAGAAGCCTGGCAATCAGCTCAATTTAAGTACAAATCAAAATCAAAATATGATTCATTGTTATTGGCTACTGAGATTCATTATTGAGGGAATATTGTTTGAAACAAATGTTTGTTAATAATTTACGCATCATCCAACATACCACGGAATGACTATTACTTGGCAATGAGTGATTGGATTTATTACCTCTAGCGTGATGTTCTGGGAGAATTGTATATCAATAAATAAATAATGGTTTTGCATTGCTGCAACAATCAACAATTTATCATTTCATAAGCAAGCAATGACAGGATTAGGATTACATTATTGGCCATCCTTGTACATAGACAGCATGGCCTAGTTTTCATCATTATTTACACCAGTACTGGTAATGGACAGCTTCCCTAAGATTAAGAGCTTCCCTAACAGTAAGAGCTTCTCTAAGAGTAGGCCTAATGTTAACATTTTCAAGCACATGGTCATCCTCCCTTCCGCTTCTTTGTAAGTAACAAATCCATTTTAATTAGAGATTAGAGTATGGTACTAAATTTCCTTACATAAGGAATGAGCAAATGAGCAAAACTAGCCTAAAATGGAAACCTATTTAGTCGGTAATATTCAAGCTTAAAGCCCAACTACATGGATCACGCATAGTAAAGTAGATTCAACAGATGCTTTACTGATGTATGAATTTGAAATAGATGCAAAGTAGGTCATAGTTATTAGACATTTGTATTGTATTGCATGGACATGATTATAAGGGTTTCATCTGATTTATTACAGAAATAGTTCAATTTGACAATTGATGTATAAGACGATTTAATGAATTTGTGTATAGAGTTCAGCATAAAGTCAACTTGTATTAACATTGTCATTGGTAATCAGTATTAGCTACACATTGCTTGATCAGAAATGATGCTCCCAACCAATAATTAAAACCAATAATGAAAACATTAAGGTTAGAAATATATTTGTATAGAGAGAAGATTTACAAATCACAGAACTTCTATAATCAGACTTTCATTCTCCTTAAAGCAAGCTTTTCATATACTACAAGGCATAACTTAGCTGTTGTCTTTAATTCCCAAAATACATAAAAATAAAGCTGAAGCAATTATCAATGTTAGCTAACTACTTCCCTTCAAATAAAGCTGCATATATATTCATTTCAGATACCTCTTTGAGGACCAAGCAATTTCAACATCTGGTACCTGATACTGGTACTACTAGTTTATTGTTCTATACCTTAGTTAGTTCCTTGTAAAAGTGAAAGAGTTAGTTTCCATAAAGCAGGGATGAGCCTGGGGTAAAAAAAATCACGGAACTTTGCAAAAATTGCGGTATAGGCTCCAGTTTGTGTATACTACAGTGTGTTAGGATAATAGTTTTTGTCCCTGAGGTACAAAAGAAATCACAGATATTCCGCGAAATCGCAGAAAGAGCTCATGTCTGATAAAGTTATGCTTACCATCAGTGACATAGTATGCGTGTATCATATAAAGGTAGGTTCTACCAGTATCTTTCACCAGTACAAAATAATATTTACTGACATCTTACGGTACTTAAGGGTGACAAATTAATACTTAGTATATGAGACATTGAGATCACCAAATTTGTAATAAATATGAAAGAAAACAGCCTTGGAATCATTTTTTTTTTGGGGGGGGGGGGTCAGGGGTTGGAGCCACAGAATGTGGTTCTACTGAGAAGTGACTCACCATTTCAGACATTTCATTCCTGAGGGAAGAGTGCATGCCCATGATGAAAGGCGTGGGGGTATTCAAGACTTCAATGAGGTATGCAGGAAGTACTGGGATATAGACATAACTGTGAAAGAAAAATCATAAACCTGACATGGTAAAAACTGTTAACTTTCATTATACTGTCTCCTCCATAGGAGCATCTTACCCTACCTGACAACTGGAAATCACTTTGGCAAGTTCTAGCATGTGGCAAGTTCTAGCATATGGCAAGTTCTAGCATGTGGCAAATTCTAGCATGTGGCAAGTTCTAGCATGTGGCAAGTTCTAGCATGTGGCAAGTTCTTGCATGCTAAACTTTGGGACTTAATGGCACTGCCAACTTGTAATTAGCACATTTAACTAAAGGAAAAACAAAATAATAACTAATAAAAAAACGAACAATGGGATTTGAAAAAGGACACTAAAAAATTAACTATAACGTCGTCAACAAAATATCCGCTGGTTTTGTGTCCCCTCTCCAAGCGACCAATGTCATCAATATTCAACTTGATCAGATTAACAATTGAGGAAAGAGTCATTTCAACTGATTTCATATTTCAGTCTTTGAACTAATTTTAATGACTGTTGATCTAACGGTCTGCATTCAGCAGTCTCTCAGCAGGCAGGAAGGAAGAGAGAACATATCCATTGCCAGCGCAATAACATCCATTGGTTTCGGGGAATTGGAATTAATTAGTGCAAACAAACAACCCTGCCAAACGGTAAACTAAAACAAAGATCACTGGTATCCACTCCATGATTGGATAAATTCTCCTACAAGCTTCAGTAGTAGCCCAGTTATAACATATCTCTCTCCACTCCTTTAATGAATAGAAAAACCTCTTTGATGAATCATTGTTAAGAGTTTCTCTGGGACTGATGATGTATAATTTTATGACATCAAGAATGAATGAGATTAAAAGAAGACCCAAAAAGATATGAAGGCAAATTTATGTATCGATCAGTCAAACACAGATATAAGACATTAAAATTACTACAGACAGATCATGTATCTTGTCTCTGTGTACAAGAGTTTGTTACAAATGACTAGCTCCTCTTCAGATCTGTCTAAGATGAAAAACATCCTATAATCTGCCAGTCTTCATTATGGTTATACTTACCTGAGACTGGGGGAGGGTTAAACCAGTTTCATGCCTTCTGATTAAACAATCATGCATTTTTTACACATTATACATATCAGTTTTGTCAAGGTGCTGGAGTTGTTACAATATATTAATTAATTTTGTTATTTCCCAAGATGACATCTTACAAAGATCAGATGACAAGTTGAATCACTGCTGCCTCATGTTATTCATTCTATACTGCACTGCTCTTCAGGTATACAGCTCAGCTGTTTAGTTTACTGCCTCTCCTTTAATTATTAATGTTACCTGTATTTCATAGGGAAGAGCAAGGCTAACAGGCCACTGCAAGCATCTGCTAATCTGTTGTAACTTGTTGAAATGTTATTCATTGTATACACTGCTGCTCTTAAGGATACAGCCTCAGCTGTTAAGTTTACTGCCTCTCCTTTAATTAAAGTTACCTGTATTTCATTGGGAAGAGCAAGGCTAACAGGCCACTGCAAGCATCTGCTAATCTGTTGTAACTTGTTGAAATGTTATTCATTCTATACACTTCTCTTAAGGATACAGCTCAGCTGTTTAGTTTAGTGACTCTCCTTTAATTACTGTTACCTGTATTTCATAGGGAAGAGCAAGGCTAACAGGCCACTGCAAGCATCTGCTAATCTGTTGTAACTTGTTGAAATGTTATTCATTCTATACACTGCTCTTAAGGATACAGCTCAGCTGTTTAGTTTACTGCCTCTCCTTTAATTAAAGTTACCTGTATTTCATAGGGAAGAGCAAGGCTAACAGGCCACTGCAAGCATCTGCTAATCTGTTGTAACTTGTTGAAAGGAACAGAATCTTGTTGTCAGTCAGAGCAGCACAGAAGAGAGAGACAAAGTTCTGAATACCTGGAGGAGGACAAAACAGACCGAACATAGTTGATAATATTACTCAATCGTGTGCTAAAAACATGACTAAAACTCATCACTATACATTGTGTATTTAATGTGGTAGCTAGGGTTGCTTCAGCAATGACCTGTTACAAACAATTAAACTTCACTGAACAATACCAATACACACTATTCCCAACCAAACAGATTTTGTTTCAAATAACGATTGTTTTTTTAAATCTTCACCATTGTGAACACACAGAGCAATCTTCACCATTGTGAACACACAGAGCAATCTCCACCATTGTGAACACACAGAGCAATCTTCACCATTGTGTATTAATTATCATCTCTGACACTGGCTTGCATTGTATAATATCTTACCAATACACTGTACTAGGAGAGCTACTGTGTTTCTTACCAATACACTGTACTAGGAAAGCTACTGTGTTTCTTACCAATACACTGTACTAGGAAAGCTACTGTGTTTCTTACCAATACACTGTACTAGGAAAGCTACTGTGTTTCTTGTGATTGGCAATGACTCTGTGAGGGGAGGTTGGAGAGCCTGTCTATCATCTGCACCTATAGAAAATAGTACCTGATTGAAACAATAGAGATAAAATAACCTTTAGGTTAGCAGCTCAGGATGATAATAATAATAATAAAAGTAATCATCGTCATAATAATAATAGTAATAGTCGTAATAGTAATAGTCGTCTTAATAGTAATAGTCGTCGTTATTTAGTCGTTGTAATAATAATAGTCGTAATAATAGTAATAGTTGTTGTAATAGTAATAGTCATCGTAATAGTAAAATTCATCGTAATAGTAATAGTCGTTGTAATAGAAATAGTAATAGTCGTCGTAATATAGTAATAGTAATAGTCGTCCTAATAGTAATAGTCATCGTAATAGTAATAGTCGTCGAAATAGTAATTATCATTGTAATAGTAATAGTAATAGTCGTCGTAAAAGTAATAGTCGTCGTAATAGTAATAGTCGTCATCGTCTTCATCATCATCATGATAGTCATCATCATAATAATAATCATAATAATCATCATGGTAATCATAATAATCATCATCATAATAATAATCATAATAATAATAATCATAATAATCATCATCATAATAATAATCATAATAATAATAATCATCATCATAATAATAATCATAATAATAATAATCATAATAATCATCATCATCATAATAATAATCATAATAATAATAATAATAATAATGATAATAATGACTGTTAGAGAATACTGATTGTCAACATTCCATCTGCATCTATAAAATATAGTACCTGACTGAAACAAAGAAAAACTAAACTTAGGAAAGAGCAATATGGATGGGGAGGGACTTCAAGAATGCTTCACATGATGATAAAAATATGAAATTCAAGAGACCAGTTGTAACATAAACAACACTGTTCATTGGAATGCAGCTCAACAAAACACATCCAACTTAAATCAACTAACACCATGGTTCTGTATTTATGTATGGACAAAGTTGTTAGCACACTGTCATTTGAAGAGCATGCCTATACACTCTGCTTCAACACTATTCATGTAGTCTTTTCATGTTGTCTTTTTGTTTTCCTGTTTCATATAATTAGATTTTCATCTTGATTTCTCTTGCTCTCTCCTTTCATGTATAATAACATATCTTATTAATGAATTACAATGCGTGCAGTTGGTTGTTCTGCATTCATCTCAATAGACGAAGAACAGTGTCAAACTTTAGTTCATTTGCAGTACTGAATAATGACTTCACAACAGCCGAGTACTATCCATATTGTCAAACATAACTTGGATATCTCTATTTGTACTATATTATCATATTAAATCCCTATAAACCAACTTAGGTGTTCATATTATCTGAGCTATCATTATACTCATATCTGATCATGAAGTGATTATAACCTACCTGAGGTCCTCCAGGAGGGGGAACTTGCACATGGCCCAATATGTTGCCAACTAAACTTTCAATGGGACGATCATGGCCCTCTATGTACACTGTATAAATTAAGCCCAAACAATTCTGAAAGAGAAAAGAAAAAATATCAATCATTCAGGTGTATATCACATGACATGTTGAAGCCAATAGCACACAGGATACAGTAGCTCTTTCAACCTCATAATACTCTCTACACATTCACTTTTATTGTTTATTTGTAAAAAGAACAAAACATCACCATCGACCTTGCTAGGGAGAACAAATTCATGTGTAAATGAATATTATATGACTACAATAACATCTGCATTGCTAGGTATAACAAATTCACTGTTGTGATGTGTAAATGAACATTTATATATGACCACAATAACATGCATTGCTAGAGGTATAACAAATTCACTGTTGTGAATGAACATTATATAACCACAATAACATCTGCCTTGCTAGGTAAGGTAAAGTGAGTGTTCTACTCTCAGTACTAAGCACAGTAGAAATAATAACAAGTCCTACAAACAATCAGGGATCTTGATGTTACAAATTTACAGCTGAAATGCTAATTACAGCCTGATTCACAACAAATTACCAGGTCGCCACATGCTATAGTTAATTCAATAAGGTGGGAGTTGTAAAGAAGTTATGGCAGTACTAAGGACTGATATAGGGGAAAAGATGGTTATAACTGGTTGCATCACTTTACCAATTATATAAAATAAAATAACCATGTGCTGTCAAAAGGTCGTAAAGCTGTCTTTGCGAATAGATAACTATGGACACAATTGCTATGGACAAAATGAAACATGCAGTTTAGGAGACAACAATGCCATAGCATAGAGACACTAAAACTGTGAATGGTTATTGATGAATGTACAGAAAGTTATGACTTGCAATTTTTGTATTTCTAGAACTGTGCTTATAAAGGAAATCTGTCTGCTTCTGCCTGTAAAATCCATCCGTCTTGTTGCCATGCATACGACAACTACCTTTAACTGGCCCAAGGAATTCATAATCACATGGAAACTACAACAAATTGGACTCAGCATAGGGATTACACATACAGCTAGGCTGGGGAACTATGTGTGCTTTACAAGGGCAATTAAGGAGTAAGATACCTTATAGATATACTTAAGATATTAGACCTTACACTAGATCGGTGAGTTAATGCAGGGATCGAAGCAAGAGAAGTAAAATGCTGTCGCTTGGTTTATTCAAGACAGGCAGTTAATGATAAGACCTAATCATCTAATGTAACATCTTTACTATAGTCTTAGCTGTTGGGTGGAATACTATCAGTGAGTCTCTCTTAGCTGGATTAAACTTGAACATGTAGCTGAGCTGTTAACCTAATTTGATGCTTTCTAATCTTGACAAAACATCCAGAACTTATTTGATTTATAAACTGTGAAACAAGTACATGTCTACACACTATAACTGACTGTGTTCACCATTCTCAGAGCAGAGTAATTGGCAAATACTGTAGTGCTTCCAACAGCCCAGAGCAATGTAACTGTACAGCTGTCTTATAGCTTGCAACTTTCAATGCCAAACAAGATGAAATGAGCATGTAAAAATCAGGAAGTTGAGAGATATCCTCAGAGTGAACATTAAAGGCATTGAAGACTCGCCCCAAACCGCGTGCCGCCCTCCAAAAAAAGTTAACTTTCCGTTGCTAGCAAGTGAAGTTTTTTTCTTGTCGCTACAAAATGCAGACAGTAATGAAACGTGATACCTTTTTATCTTTTATCTAGACCTGAGATGTCCACGCTGCTATGTACAATGTGTTGTGGGTATTGACCGTAGCTGCATGTATTGGCTGTACACTAGTGTCTAAATACTGACGGTAGCAAGCTGTGTGTGTATTTTCTGGGATCAATGGTGGCGTCTAACACTTCTGTTACACCTCATTCCAAACTAGGTCATATTACGGGCACTAGACGTTTCTTTGTGCGCGTGTCTTCACTCCCTTTAAGGCAGAGAGAGCAGGGGTCATTTAACAGATCGAAGAAGTGTTCTCTTTAATATAGCTGAACAGGGTTCACCATGACAGGATTCACCTTAAAGGGTGTGAAGACTCGCGAAAAAAGAAACGTCTAATGCCGGTAATCTAGTTTCAAATGAGGTGTAACAGAAGTGTTAGACACCACCAACGATCCCAGAAAATACACACACACAGCTTGCTACCATCGGTAATTAGACACTCACTGTGTACAGTCAGTACATACAGCTGCGGTCAATATCCACAGCACAGTGTATAAACGATACAGCGATGGACATCTCAGATCCAGCTAAAGATAACAAGGTATCACGTTTCATTACTGTACTGTCTGCATTTTGTAGCGACACAAACAAAATGTCACTTGCAAGCAACGGAAAGTTCACTTTTTCAGATGGCCGCACACGATTTGGGGCGAGTCTTCAATGCCTTTACCAGAGAGACAGAGGGCAGGGTGTACTTTCATTTAGTACATAGACTTTGACACCAAACAAACAGGGCAGTTTTTCCCTTAAATAGATTAGGGGTTTCACATCAGGATATGGCAAGACTGATATTAACAGGGGAACATTCATCTGAAACAGAAAAATCATAAAACTTACTGGTTTAGATATTTACTTCGTTCCTCGCTTACCTGTCTCCTCACAACCTTAGCACCTCATTCTACCGTGTCTAGTATGCCCTGGTAATCTTTTAACGCTGTGCACCCTCAACGACCGGCTCCTCCGGTCGTTGCCCTTCCTTCTCATTCTACCATCCAAAGTGTCTATACAAGGTTGTGAGGAGACAGGTAAGCGAGGAGCGAAGTAAATAAGAAGAGTTCACAGTAATGCAACAAAGTTGACCATGTCATCACCTACCCTTATTGTTTCAAAATACTCTAATCTGGTGATGAGAACCAGACATTTTGGAGCATACATAACCACTGGTTCCACATCTTCAGCCTCCCAGTCATCGGTCGGTTTCTGTCCAATCACCTTCACCTGCTCAAAGAATGAGAGGACGGCACAGTAATGCCTGTGAGCCTCCACATCTGTTAGCACAGAGAGGTGAAACATGGGGTCACGATGCGCTGGCCACAGGCTCCATCCTCCTGGTTGGCAGAACTGAAAGGTTAGAAGAAGATGAAGATGAACAACTGTGTAAAGTCGTACTGATTACAAGATTGTCAGATTCAACGGTATTTTTTTGCTTTTTCTCTGTCATTATAGTCCCATTGAAAACAGGCTGTTGCAATTTCTTTGCGACTTGACAGGCATGACTAAATTTCTTTCACACTTTATTACAAAATCCTTAAGCTCAAACCTTGCAATGTTGTACATAGTATGCTGTGAGGAATTTTACAAGTACAGTAACGTTATGAAACAAAAGTATTACAACTATATAGTGCAATATGTTAATCTTTTAATATGCACTGTACAATCTCACATATTTTGAAAAATCTCAAACCTCCTGTGCATTTTACAGCTCAAACATACATCATGTATACATTATTTTATTCCATAAGGTACTTCTTTTCATCATTATAAGCCAATCTAACCTGTACAATTTATCTGTTCACATAATTTTAATGTTCTTGTTTTCTTTTTTTCAACATACGACCTTGATATTTTTACAAATACCAGTAAGTAAACTGCAAAAATGCTGATGGCATCTATGTCTAGAAGCCAAAACAATTTCAAATTAACCAAGTATCTTTTTCTCTCCCGATTCAACCGATAAAATATTAACAGATTTAAAAAGGAACAAATTTCTTGACAGCCACCTCTTCCTCCTGTAAGTATTGCTGTCAGGGACTGACAACCAGCTGTTATCAGTATTCTTTATAAATGCTTTGTCCATCTCCTCTCAGGTGCTACTTTGAATTCCTTCCAATCAGGAAGAACAAGTCCAACATAATCTGCGCTCCACTCCTAACTGTAATTCAATTAGGTATGTATGTTGATATCAGCTTTATATGTTAATTTCCTGACTGACTGGGGGTTAGCTCTCATCAACTCCGACTAAGTATAATTTCTTAGTAAGTCAGGTCTCAAATTACAGAGCTCTATCAAAAATCTGTTAGATAGGAATCCCAACAGACTTTAATAGTTTTCCAAACCAAGGGACAAATGGCTGTTTAAAGCCTCCAGGAACTCCTGACAGATGTTGTTACTACTCTTGGAAAACCATCAAAGTTGCATAATTTAATGATATTATTAAAGTTACTTGTTTTCAACTGGATATATGGCAACATAGATAAGTGGCACAATGTCGACTAGGGTTGTTCATCTGTGAGCAATTAAAACTGTTGTGATTATGTGTAGAACTGTTCATAATAGTAGATTACATACAATTTAATATGGTTGCAATGGAAACACATCACATCTACTAATGTGGAAGTATACATACATACATACAATATGCATGTCTTTGTACTGTATGCACACTTCAAGAATATTTACCTGTGATCATTCAACATACTATTTGCACTCTAAACCACCTAGCATGCAAACAGTTACACAATGTAGGTAGGTCATGCCTCCTACACTCACACACTTCCTTTTCCTTTTAGACCACAAAGCCACAAGCTAACATATCATATCAAAGGGGTATTTCCCTTGGGCATTGAAGAGAAATATATCTAGCTGTAACATGCATGATGCACTAACTAGTTGATATCTACTGGAACCACAGGTGTGTACTCTATGCATGAAGCACTTGCAATCTAGTTGAGATATACTGGAACCACTGGTGTGTGTGTGCATGAAGCACTTGTAATCTAGTTGAGATATACTGGAACCACAGGTGTGTAAGCATGAAGCATAAACTAGTTGATATACTGGAACAACATGTGTGTATGCATGAAGCACTTGTAATTTAGTTGAGATACACTAGAACCACAAGTGTGTATGCATGAAGACCTTGTAATTTAGTTGAGATATACTGGAACCACAAGTGTGTATGCATGAAGCACTTGTAATATAGTTGAGATATACTGGAACCACAGGTGTGTGTGCATGAAGCACAAACTAGTTGCGCTATACGCCGCATTACTGATTATACAATCAATTTTTAGAAAGTTTTTATTACCCTCAAATTTTTGATCGTTTTTCCTCGAAGATGCAAGCTTCGTTTGACACAAACTGGGTATCAATCAGAAGGCTACTGTACATGTGTATAGAAAACGATGATTCCTATAAATTTTTCCATTTCACCCCCTCTATAAAGGAAATGTTTATCTTGTTGAAAGTTAAAATTCCTTTGGGAATATATTCTTCCATAAGTGTTACTGTATTTGGGAACCCCCCTCCCCCCCACCCATTATCAATCAGCTTTCAAGATGCAATTTTATTTCCCTCAACAAAGATAAAATATTTCAATATTGTTTGATGAAACCATAAGTATCTGGGATTGCAGAGTCTATGCAACACTTCTGATGTGATCTTTAAATTAAGTATCATACTTTGGAGTCTTGGTCACAGTTGAGAATGCAAGAAGATATGGAACGCGAAAAGGGCAAACTTATTTCGTTGCTAAGTTTAACGTAAGTTTAGACAACGACGTAAGTTTAGACAACAGAATTTTAGACATCAACATGAGTTTGAGCGACAGCATGGTAAAGCAGCAGCAACAACTTTAGTTTAGACAACAACAAACTTAGTTAAGACAACGAAATAAGTTTGCCCTTTTCGCGTTCCATAAGAAGAATCTCAATGCAACAAAGGTGATCAACTTTGTGGTGTGAATCCTTGTGTACTCTGATCAGACCCTGCAAAGTGTGATCCCTTTCTGGGAACATCCTGACCATGAAAGGTGAGCAAGATTGCAGTGTCAAACCCCTCAGGGGATCTACGGTACTACTAATCTGGTCACTTCCACATACACATACCATAAGGTGTCTTTATGTAGTGTAGTACTGTATTAACTAGAGCTGATTGATTTGTAAGCAATCACTGTGACCTTTGCCTTGCATAATATCCATGGTTTTGACTTTGATCAACCACCCTTCCTCAAATCAAGGCCTTATAGAAATAACAACAATATGTATGCAACATGTTTATGTTGTTACTCTTACCAACTCAATCCCTGGATGGAAGGGAACATCTTCCCAATCCTTCTCCGGGAATCTCTGTAGTATTTTACCGACTCCTTCATGGGATGATCCAGCATCTAAAGAAGAAGAAGAAGAGAAAACATTAGTTTTTGTATCTAGAATACTAAACCTTTACCTATTTAACAGAGCAAAGATGTGTATGTAATCTTTTTTTCCCTGGTTCACATAATACATTGCAGCTAATTCCCAAATAATATAGTATGCAATAGATCAGAAAGAGACTAGAGCAAGTATTCCAAGAACTGCTAGCTACAGTACAAGATCACAGGTGAATACACAGGTGCATACCAGGTGAATACCAGATGAATACACAGGTGAATACACAGGTGAATACACAGGTGAATACACATGTGAATACATGGGTGAATACACGGGTGAATACACGGGTGAATACCCGGGTGAATACCCGGGTGAATACCCGGGTGAATACCCGGGTGAATACCAGGTGAACACACAGGTGAATACACAGGTGAATACACAGGTGAATACACAGGTTAATACACAGGTGAATACACTTTAGATGAAATAAACCACAGCTTTACACTGTAATTGAGAGCCCAGAGTATGAGTACTTGAGCAGAGAGAGATTCAGTAAATTGGGAGTGAATTCAATTAAAAGTCATTCAGGAATAAACAATGATTCTGTCAACAATTCTTAAAGCAGAAGCAAATTCACTCATCACCTTTATCTAATATAATATGAAAACATTTGATGAACAAATCCACACCAACAACTGAGGAAAATGTTCAGTTTTAGAGATATCCTACAGTACTTAGTTGTTATGGCTTTTAATCAGTGTGTGACTTCATACTGCCACTAAGTGAATGCTCATTTTCACTTTATTATTTGGTTTCATAATTTTGGGGAGGAAACTAAGAAGTGTTGCTATACTAACATCAATAATTTCGTTCTTTTTTTTGTTTTTTCGGTTTTCTTAAAATAAAATATAGTACCGAAATTCGGTCGGCAAAAACCGGTTTCGGAACTCAAAACCGGTTTCCCGTGCAAGCCTACTGTACATCAATTGCACTATTAGAAAATTTTGAAACTTCTTCTTCACTGAAAGAAGATATCACAATCAAAGAAGTTTGACAAAGTAATGAAAAAAAAACGACAACATTGGAACAATTTAAGCACTAATGTAGTGACTCTGTGAAAGTACCATCAATATAGTCTCAAGTTTTTCAAACAGTTTATTACAGTCTGTAAAGAAACATTTGAAACTTGATATGTCCCAGGGAGATTTTTACTCTGATTTGTATGGGAGAGATTTTCATGACACCTATCTCTACCAAATATGAGATGTTTGGGTTACTGTGGACTTTCACATAAATCATGTGTTGTGGGGGGGGGGGGG
>JAIPMN010021910.1:0-17679 GCA_020650975.1 Apostichopus californicus | reverse complement strand
ATATATATGTATATATATGTATATATATTCAGATAGGGTTTCAACAAAACAGTGTGGAATATTTTCCTCTTTGAGAAAAATTTTAACATTGGGCAAGCTAATGAACTGCTTTGCTATGAGAGTTTAATATAAACTAAAGTATCCATTATTTACCAAATCAATATTTTTTGCTGCTTCAAGTTTCACATCTTCTTTGGATGGTATTAAATTTATATTGACTGACATTTTATTATTTGAAATTAAGGCTTCCAGAAATGGGCAATTTTCTGCTAAAAAAAATTTATAACAATCCCCAGGTTCAAATGGTCTTCAGTAGAATCAGGGCCCTGGTGGGTGGTACCAGGTACCAGTTTGGCATTTCCTAAACGTATCAGTTACACTCGTATTAATGTGTGTAGAGCTGTCGTGCAAAAACAAGGTGTACACATGTGATTTATTGTTATTGTTTAGTTGTTGTTGATTGTCTGCTTTGAAAAACAAAAATTGCATCTGAATGGCTTATTTGCTGGGTGTTACTAAGTGTTAGAAGAAAAGCTTGTGGCATATCATTTCAGGGATCCAAGGGGGACTGTTCGACAATGGTTCGTTATGTATCGAAATCGACCCTTGATTATTTTACCCTTATTTACATAACCACTCGATATCAATAAATTAAAAAAAACAATCTAAAAGGAGACATTGCAAAATAAGATATCCTAAGAAAGTCTTTTCTGTGAACATGTTTACCTTCCCTATATGTGATAGGGTGATAACTATATACACATTATACACCTATAAATCGTAGTGAAAGTTTCCCGTTTTCCTCGCATTTTTAGACTTCAGGGTAAGAAAGGAGACTTGACGAATAAAGCAGACGAAACAGCCGTGATGAAGATAGAGAACGATTCGATGGAGAGAGAGATGAAACAGCTGGATGAAAATCACGTGTAAGAATATAAAAGAATTAGTCACTTTGATCCCCCCTCCCCCATCACCTCCCTCCTCACATTCCTGATCCTTCATCCCAGTGGTATTCAGTCAGCCTCCCCCCACATGATTACCCCTCTCCCACTTTCATAATATGTGTCAGTTGATACTAGTTGCCTCACTATATGGTTTAACACTACCTTTTCGATACAAATTTTTTAGTACTCTGCTTCAATTTCTATATCATCTAACGATCGTGAATAAGTAAAATTAACAGTTGTCCATCTCTGCTAATTTTTCCAGTGTCTACCTAGTTCAATTTCACAAAATTAAACAGTTTTGATTATTGACTTAAAAAAATACATTTTACTATTACAGTGTCACTTTTGAATGCACTGCAAATAGTGAGAGCGTGGTGGCCAATTGGCTAAGGCGTCGGACTCGTGATCCAAGGATTGCTGGTCCGATTCCTGCCTAGTTCATTACGTTGTGTCCTTGGGCAAGATGCTTTATCTCAATTGCCTCTCTCCACCCAGGGGTTAAATGGGTACCTGTGAGGTAGCTTGTCATTGGGCGCAGTATATAATTGCTGCCGACTGGAGGGATTGTCTCTGGGACAGGTTATCATTGACCAGGGGTAAGCCCTTTGAGACCTATCGCTGGTAGTAGTTTGCCTCAGCAGTTAAAGACGAACACATCTTTATATCTTCGTATATGCAAAATAGGCTAGGCTAACTTTACATTCTTATGAAAGTGTGGTAGGTCAAGACTAAGTGTTGATGGTTGTTTTGAGAAACTGAAAACTGATTTTTAAAGGTTTAAAGCATTAGCTGTTACATTTATGCAACGAAAAAGCAAAACAATTTCTTTTCAAGTGATCAGATGCTGAGAAAGACTATATTTCAAAAATAACTAATCACTTCAAAATATGTATAAGTCATATTTTGCAATAATGAAGACAGTTCTGTTATTCTTTAGAGCCTTGATGCAAGTCCAACACAAAATTTTCTCTTTATTCTCTCAGAAGTTATTTGTTAAATTGTGGGTCAGTCTTGATGTGTTTTCCTTGCTTTTTGCTTTATATTAATTTACCTTTTTTTCAATAGAGTGACTGTTCAATTGGGAGAAAAGAGAATCGCTGACCTCCAGCTAGCTCTGACAAAGGAGAGAAAAGAACGTTTTGATCTTCAGGAGCAAAGAGATGAGATTGGTCGAGAGACGGAAGACTTCAGACAAGCATTCACCGAACATATGAACGGGATGAACGAAAGGATCACAAAGGCCAAGCAGGATCATGCTGATCTGACCAATGAGGTAAGAGTCAATCAGGACAGAGGTAGACTTTAGGCAAGCATTCACTGAACATATGAACGAGATGAGCAAATGGGTGCATACTGACAAATCTGTGTCCATGTCTGTCAAAGTCACACACATTTTTCACTCAAATTCCCATGTTTTGTTCAGAGATGGTCAAAGGTTTCCACACACACAGCTTTTCATTAAGGGTATGAGTGAGAATGAATGAAAGTAGTAAAAGCCAAACAATGTCTGACCATTATGACCGATGGGGTAACAGTAAGATCACAGATATTTTGTCTTAGAAAGGATACTTTTGTTCTCATATTTTAATTATGAAATGATATAAAATATGTTGTAAAATAAAGGTATGGGTGAAAGTTCACTTTTAAATTAAACCAAACTTTGTGGGATGGACTACTGTATCTTTCAAACTGATGGATAAAAGAGAAGCTTGCTTTTAATAATAATGTAAACCAGGGGATTTCAAACCTTTGATTACGAGGACTTTCAAGCAATAGGTGTGTGTACGTAATCTGTATTCACATAATGTCAATACAGTACAGTTGATAATTAATGGGGATAATAGGCCTACCTGACAGCATCCTTAGTGCTGATAAATTCTAAGCAGCTAGCTCGTTTTTGTGATGATGTAAAATAGATTTATTTTTCCTTTTTCTTGAGACATCTCACAGATCGCACAAAAATCACTGGCGGGCCGCATGTGGCCCGCGCGGGCCGTAGGTTGCCCACCCCAGATGTAAACCATAACCTTTCCCATCACAGCAGTTGATGATTATGGTTGTGATTCATTTCTCATTTTAATCATGATTTGCAAATAGGTATAGCAAACTGCCAGGAGGGGATGGGGTGGGGTGGGGAGATATGAAATAGACAGAGTTAAGGGTTATTTGTTCTCGGTACTGTTACAATTGAGAGATGATAAGACAGTTGAATATAATTAACGAATTAATTAATGAAATCACTTTGGTATTATATCTTTAATTTGAATCAATTTAAGACACTTGTTTGTATTTTGAAATTCAAAGACACTTGTTTGTATTTTGAAATTCAAAGACACTTGTTTGTATTTTGAAATTCAAGGTATATGTTTGTATTCTGCATCAATACAATACACTTGTTTGTATTCTGCATTTAATTCAAGACACTTGTTTGTATTCTGCAGGGCGCCCAGCTGACAAAGGTTATCGAAGAAAGCGACAAAGACATAAAGAAGTTGCAGAAGGAATCACATAAGGTGGAGAAAAAATTTAAAAAGATGAAGAGAGAAATGGAAGATACCGTCAAGAAATTGGAGGTAAGGGATAGCGTGTGGTATTGTATTTGTAGTTACATTATTTTCAATATATGGTGTTGTGAGGAGAAGGGAGAGGGGGGAGGGGGAGAGGGAGAGAGATATCAAAAAAGAAAATTGATTAAAATTGAAAACCGTTTATGACAGACATGAAATATTGCAAAGGTTTGAAAGTGGTCATTGATAAAAAAAAATGTAAAACTGTTTTTATCAGCTGTCTTAAATAAAGTCATTTGTTCAAATGAACCGATTTTAGCAATAAAAATCTATCAACTACATCATTTTTGCTTGCTCATTTTTGCTTGCTCATTTTTGCTTGCTCATTTTTGCTTGCTCATTTTTGCTCATTTTTGCTCACTTTTGCTCATTTTTGCTCATTTTTGCTTTTGGTAGAATGACATTGCTGATCTTGAAGGATCAGTGAATTCCAAACAGAGGGATATCGACGAGATGTTGCCGGCATATGAGGAACTGGAAAAGCACTTCGACGAGAAGACTAAAGAATATGAGAGTAAGAAGAAAAACATCGTAGGTGAGTACATACGTACAATGGAATATATGGTCAATAAAAACAACAACTTGATATCAGGGTTATAATATAAAAAAGTATATATATAAAAGTTGTCGTGCACTGCCGTTGACTTAATTGTTGTTAAGGATATTTAGGTAACCTCCCACATATAAGTCTATGTGAGAACAAGCGACCAGAAGAAACGACAGAGTTAATTATTATACAGCTGCGATATGCTTACTGTGCTGAATTATTTTATTGATTTTGCTTTGCCTATTTTTGCTTGTATCACTTTGTCCAGAATGTGGCTGATATTTGTAAACTAATAATGTAACAGAACAGGAACTTGAATAAATTGTGGAAACAAAACAAAAGCGCATGTATGTGAGGTGATGAAATCGCAAACTGGAGTCGGAAATTTTTTTACTCAGGGTTTTGGATGATATTGCTTAGGGGTTACACCTTTGCGTGCTCTTTGGGGCAGAGCTTGATATGTCTGTGTGTCTGTCTGTCTGTCTGTGCATTGGTAGAGAAAAATTGCTTGATATCCTGTGTTCGAATGTCATTTGAATTCTCTTGTAGCAAATTTGTTCTTTCCTTTTTCAATTGGGTTTACCTCGCATAAATTAGTGTATTTGAGGGTGGGGGAAGGGGGCAAGTATATTACCCTTTGAAGTTTGGAGAAGATGTCTTTAAGATAACCCTTTTGGATATACCTTTTGGCATATCACTGATCTCAGTGTGATAGGCAGAGATGGATAGGAGAGTCCGTCTGTTGGAATGTGGAAATGCTTTTGTGGCATTTTTTTTCTTTTTTCTATTTCAATATTTCTTTATATGTAATGTTAAATAAAATCTTATATAGCGCACTACGCGCGATGCATCTGTGCGCTTTACAAACAATCTAGAAAATACAATGACATAAAACATTAAATACAAAAAACAGTAAATACATATACCATCTACAGATATATACAGGAAAATGAGATCGAAAAACTATTAAAAGCACTGGTGAAGAGTAAAGCGATAAAACAGATTGACTACAAAATCTACAATTTGATTGCTAAAAAGTGAAAATTCCAATTGAAGTTAGAACCTAAAAACCAACACGACAGAACATCATAAAACATATTTATACTGTTTATTTGTTTTCATTTCATTACCAAGTCACTTACTTATTTATTTGTCTATTAACATTTCTCTGCTGATTAGAATTAAAGAATGAGAGAAGTAGTTTACAGGATTCTACAGTGAAGGTAAACCGAGAAATACAACGTCTAAGTACACCAAAGGTAAGGCAGGCTATCTTCAAATAATGATATTAAACAATAAAAATCATCCATTTATAAGAAATATTTCTTTTCCATAAACCTATAAAATTGACAAAAAAAAAATTGGATTTTGTATGGCTATGAGAAAGAAATATCCCAAAATTCACAAATATGTTAAAAAAGCATTATATCTAAAAGTGCAAGAGAAATTTTTGAAGAAAAAATAAAAGCACCCAATTGTGAAAAAGAAGAAAGAAAACAATTCATACTTTTTGTGGAAAGATAAATGATTTTAAAGCTGGCAGAAATACAACACTTTAGAGGATAACATTGGCCTGGAGATTGAATTATTGTTTCATGTTTATATCCTTTTTTTCATGTTTCTCTTTTTCTTCTTCTTACTGCCATCCTTGGAAAAGACGTACGACAGGAAATATACTCTGCCTCCAAAGGTGCCCAATCACAGAGATAGTTTCCATTTATTTTATTGTTTTCGAATGCACCGTATACTTTATCTGCCTTTCTTGCACTCTTAAAAAAAATTCTTTTAGTTTTATATTCTTGAAGGTCATTTTGGCATTACCCCATAAAAAATAAAAATGGAGAGACCAGAATGGTCACTTTAAGTCCAATTTTTGTTTTTAATACAACATGTTTTGACAATAAAATTATTTTGATCATTGAATATGACCAGCATTATATAATGTCTGGCAATAATTTAAATAATCAGAAACTTTAGGAAGCAGTTTTGAAGAATTTTTAGAAATGTTTAGCAAATTTTCTAAACTTTTTGACTATATGCAAATGACCTTTAAGGCACTTATTTGATGTACACAGCATGAGTGTGACCAAGCCATATATATATATATTTCATAGTATGAGGTATACACACATTAATCCCTTTTCTATTTATGCAGACATGAATTTGATCCATGTGACCTTATGTTTTAATGTTTAATATTACGAAAGAGGAAACAGCTGTTTTAATATTTTCATTAGAACAGAGCACTAATCATAGCTGATGTGGCTAAAACTGCATGAAATTCATTTGTGTGATATTTCTGCTCTGTCACAAAAATCAATATCTCTGTTGTCTTTTTGTCACCTTTTCCTAAAGTAAAAGCATTTTACTTATTTCCCTGAACATTATATATCTTGACTGCTTTAAGCACCCTTCTTCTTCTTCTTTTTCCTTTCTTTTTTCATAAATTCTAATTCAGACATTGACTAACATTTTTGGGGGTTTCAACTTATATATTTCTTAATTATAACATTACCTCCAGTTAATTTGCACTTGCCTATAGTCCATGACTGTGAAGATTTAGTTACCATGGAAACAAAGTTAACCAAATGTATCTTTATCTATAGCAGATATAAAACTGAAATGTTATTCAAATCTTATCTTTCTAATTAAGTTTTTCTTACAATCTTCTCCTTCCTTTTTTCTGAAGGATGGGGGCGGGGTGGGGGTGGGGGCATTGGAGGTAGCTCGTACTCCACATTCAACTTTAAAAAAAACTTTTTGTATATCCAATGATATTTAGTTTGGAAATTTTACTCAATGGTATTAATGTGTTAATACCCAGTGCCCAGACTTTTGAGCATAATTAGTAGCTATGTTACTCTGAAGTAAACCAACAAGAGAAAGATCTGTCCTTGAAATTTGGGCAATTTACAGGCTAAATGCCAGTAGATTTTGCCATTTGCCAGTAGATTTAACAGAATTTAAACACATGGTAAGTCGGTTAACAAACCATCAGTCAAAGAATCAGCGAGATTTCCATACCGATAAAGCCCATTATTATTGCTTACTATCAGCAAATGTTACTGGGCAGCTCTTTAAAGCCTGTACAGTAACAGATGTTTGTAGTTAATTCATGAAAATGCAAGTGAGAACTTAAATTTAGCCAGTAGATATATTAAGTATTGGCAGTTTGTGTGAAAATTTGAAGCTTGAAGGATGAAATATCATTTTTACATTCACTAATTTTGATTATAATATGCACATAACATTACCTCTATTGCACAATTTAATAATAATTATAGATGTAAACGTCATTCCTGTTTCGTCCTGTTTATGTCAGTTGTAAACTATTTACCATTAAAAAAGGAAGGATATTTTCACATGTCAGTTAAATAACATTGAGTAATCAATATTTTAACCATTCATAACTGAATTCAGTCATCTTCAAAGGTGAAATTAAACAAGTTATGAAAAACATTTTCAAGCAGGCACTATTAATGAGTTGACTAGGCTGATAAGAGGTGCTAACTGGTAATAACTGCAACTTAACAGTAACATAGAGTGAACCTGACTTGATACAATTGACACACATTGTAGTAAATGTCATTTGGCATACCCACTAGTAATTACTAGCAGCTGTTGTACTATAGAAAATCATATGATGTATTATAAGTAGTTATTACTAGTAGCAACAATACTGTAATGATGTCATTTAACATATGCACTTAGTAGTTACTAGTAGCTACGATACTGTAACAATGTCATTTAACAAATCCACTTAGTAGTTACTAGTAGCCACATTAATGTACTACTATTAACTTGAGGTATGAATGAGTAAACTACTAGTATTTGTATTCAAAGTAGCTGAACTACTTACATTCCTATCAATTCTACAGTGTGCAAGCCAGAGTTATTCCTTATATTTTTCTGTTCTTTCTGTTGCTATGTAAAGGTTGCTATGAGACAGGAGTTACGCCAGCAGAGGACGAGAGCCATCAGTAAGATGAAGGAGCAACAGAAGGAGATTGCATCGTTGGAGGAGAGAATCTACCATGCAGGGAGGAAACTCAAAGCTGTCATGGATGAAAATAGTCGATTTAATGAAGTAAGTTTGAAGAGATCTCATCGTGCTGTTGGATCAGCTCTACATACAAGTTGACTGATGATTGTGCTTTCTTTCAGTGCATGTAATGTGTAATATACCAGCTTGAATCATGTGTTGTATTCCATGTATGCTATCATCAAGTTTGGAAGCATCAAAACATGGACTTTTTTTGTCCACCATGTCAGGTTAGCAGACTACTATTTTCAGACGATTGTTTTACTCCTGAATATCACAGGTGTGACGAATTGTTTCTACTAAACAATATAGCGATATTCAATGTGAACGATTTATTGAAAATCAGTCATTACATGAAATAATGAGCAGTTAGCAACGAATTGTGCATCATACTAAAGTTATAAAAGAGAGCACATTTGCATGTAGTAACATATTCTAGTTACCAATATGTTTTTTGTCTTTATCCAGTGAAAAATATCCTTCTCTTTTGTACTACTATACAGTCTCTTTCAATCCAAACTTTTATATTTTAACAGGCACTTAAAAAACTAAACGAAGAGTCAGATGCAACACAGAAGAGTTTAGTATTGAATAAAATACTTCAAGAGAACCTTAGAAACCAGCTGAACGATCAGAGAGGTGAGACTGTTCTCGGCTTTATCTTCTAATTTCGATATCGATATATCGAGTTGGGTTTGCTTGCGCTTCAGTTTTCAAAGGATGACTTTTGTTGATAAACAATTGTTTCCAAGTCAGGACAGAACTGAGCGATGGATATATTGAATGATGAAATTAATTAATGAATGACTGTGATGTGCAGTTAACATTCATAGCATCATTTTATTAATAATATCTCATCAGTTTACCTCCACAGAAGTTCTTAAGGCAGCTTTAAATCTTGTTATGGTTGCCAAAGTTTGCATACATGTAGAAAACAGTAAAACTTTAAACTGTTGTGCTGCTGCATTAGGCTTGATACAGATTTTAAAGTTTCTCTATACTTGTGAACTTCTTGTATTCTTAGCCAAGGTTTATGTCAAAGGTTACATGTCAAAGGTTACCCTATGTATGGGTTAAATACACCACAAGTACTTTAATACTGAAATGTCTGAACCTCCCACCAGTTATGCCCAGATATTGAAAAGTGTTAAATGAGAGTAACATAAATTAACCATGGTATAAATAATAAATGCTTTCATTGTGGTAGTCAAATGCTTATTGAATACCATAGTAACCATTACATCATCTTCTACTTTGATTTGGAATCAAGATACAATTATGATATTTGGGCCGTTTTGTCCAGTTCTCACGGACGGCTTGTAAGTTGGGCCGTGCGAGAAATTCGCCACTGAACTGAAATGAATATTGATGGTGTGGGTAACCAACAGAGAAACGTATTTCCTTACGCAGGTCAATTAAAGGCCGGATGGGGAAAGGACCGCCAACTGCAAGACGAATTCGCGAAGAGGGACCAAGTTTTTCTGGATGACATCACCGACCTGTGCGAGAGGACGGACAAACGGGAACAGAAGATCTCTGGCATAACCGAGAGTCTCCATCGAGAGCTGGTCGTCCTGGCCGGGTTTCTGGAGAACGTAGCTTCCAGACGGCCTAAAGGTAGGACTGCCAAACCATACCTCCCGATTCACCAGACATGTCCTCTATTTTCCTAACTTAAAGGCATTGAAGACTCACTCTGAAAAAGTTAACTTCTGTTGCTTGCAAGTGAAGTTTTCTGCTTGTCGCTACAAAATGCAGACAGTAATGAAACGTGATACCTTGTTATCTTTAGCTGGACCTGAGATGTCCATCGCTGTACCATTTGTATACTGTGCTGTGGGTATTGACCGCAGCTGTATGTACTGACTGTACACTAGTGCTTGATTACCGAAGGTAGCAAGCTGTGTGCGTATTTTCTGGGATCGATGGTGGTGTCTACCAATACTGTTACACCTCATTCGAAACTAGGTCAGATTACCGGCATTAGACGTTTCTTTTTTGCGCGAGTCTTCACACCCTTTAACTCTTGTGGCTAGGTGGATTTATAAAAGTTCCAAATACGTGTCTAAAATGTTAGGGTGGTTCAGACATAGTTGTGAAAAAAAATTGATAATTTGATAAATTCTTTGATTCTTATTTCAGCACAGAAAATCAAATTGTCAGTTGTAATAGACCTTTTCTGATATTTTCATTGAGATTGAGCTTTTTAACACTTCAAATCTGGTACCATTTACATGTAGGTACACTTCAAAATCAATGTTTTCCCACAAATGGAGAGGTTGAACCTGTGAACTCCTTCCCCCAAGCCATGACAACTTGCCTTTCTTTTGTCAGATAAAATATAGTAACCCTACATACAGGAACTAGCCTATTACAATAAAAACTAACTGACTGCATAAAGGTACTGAATGTAGACATAGTGCAGTTTGCATAGAATCCACTACTCTTTCTTTCACATAGACTGGACTGTGCATTGTTCTTTGGAAACTATCTCTCACAACCAAAATGTTCCAGATAACCAGTAATTCATCTAATCTTTTCCTGACAATAACACCTTTAGCTTTGGGTCTTTTCTGTGAATCAGGTTCATCTGCAGTGAAAGGGTAGCTAGGACGTGCAAAGATTCCTTTTCTGTTTTTAAAAAGTAATTCCATTTGTGTTCAAGATATTACACATACATTTGTTGATACACAAATGCAAGAAAGTTGATGATATATTTGGAGCTTATTACTTGACCATGACAGAAGAATTTTAACACATCCTTAACCACAATCCGATTCATGTAAGAAAAGATATCTGTTCTACTTGGACAGTTAATTGGCACAAACAGTCAGCTGCTGTAGGTAAAAAGGTCTTAAATGAGTTATCTGTATTCTGTTCTGCTTAGCCAATTAATTAGCAAACCTGAAACACTCCAACAATGCATTTATTGAAGATCATTAGTTGCTGTTTCAAAATTTGATGGTGCTCAAAATTTTGAAGAGTAACTTCTTGGAGTTTCTGATACTCTACTCCAAACGTATTCTGAGACTTTGAGAAGCGAAAATTTGACAATTTTGATTAGTGTCAGTTAGGAACATTCTTTTAAGTTGGCAGTAAAATGCTTTAAAGTTTGAACATAAGTGACCATTTACTTGACTTCCTAGCATATTTTGGGGACGATATCGATGTCCATTAAATACCAGTACTAGTTGAACAAGAAAACCACCATGTTTTTGACTTGTGGAAGCGTTGTGGTCAAGTGGTTAAGGCAGTGGACTTGTGATCTAAGGATTACAGGTTCAGTCCTGGCCAGATCATTGCGTTGTGTCCTTGGTCAAGGCACTTTATCTCCATTGCCTCTCTTCACCCAGGTGTATAAATGGGGGCCTGTGAGATAAAACTGTCAGCTGGGCATGGTTTAGCTGCTGCCATGTGGAGGGATCGTCTCAATGTTTGACGGGTTATCGTTGACCGGGGTAATATTGTAAAGCACTTCGAGCCTTTGGGAAAGGAGCTGTACAAAAATATGAAATTATTGACTTCCATAAACTCCGTAGATACCAGACAAGGAAACCGGAGCCGACCGGCCACAGAGCACCGTCCACCTACAGTCCTTCGAAATTATTTAGATTCACGGACCGCTATCCAGACCAGGTCAACAACTAAGCCGCCACCGCCGACAGGAGGAACAAAAATAAACAGATAAAGTAATCTTCTTGATATCACCTTACATCAATCAACAGTGATATAGTCAATCGAAAGACATAAAACACAGTCAATCAATAACTATAGTACTATAATAGTATTTAGTAGTATATAGTAAATTAGTACTATAGTACTATGTAGTAATATAGTACTATAATATAGTGCTATGTAGTAATATAGTAATATAGTACTATAGTAATATAGTACTATGTAGTAATATAGTAATATAGTACTATAGTAATATAGTACTATAGTAATATAGTACTATAGTAATATAGTACTATAGTAATATAGTACTATAGTAATATAGTGCTATAGTAATGGAAATTGTAAACCATCGAATAATTTATAAATATCAGCAAAATTCATTCTGACTCTTGATGATCCAAGAAGTAAAGTAGCCATTTTGAAGAAAAGGTGTTGAGGAATCTGCCATCCAGTCGGGAGTGAAATTGTCGACAGGATTCGCCGTTAGCCTAGGTTCAGCTGGAAACCTTTAGGACGATTTATAGAAAGGTTTCATTAAAGCATCGGATATTTAATAATGAGAGTAATATTTCATCTATAAGTTAGAATTTAAAGTAGGGAAATCAAACAAAATAGTATTAATAACAGTAAATTTGATAAGTTATGTTTGAATATTGGTAGGGAAAAAACTAAGGCTCACATAGAAAGTGATGTATCTCAGGAGTGGAATTTATGATATGAATGAAAATTAGGTATCTGACAATGTCCAGTTTGAAGCTTCCAGTATCACTTGAATCTATATATATTCAAGCTCTTTAGTCCCGGACAATTTATCTACTAGATCTAAATTTATTTATCCAAACTTGTATTCAAGTTGTACAGTTTTGTAAATTAAAGTTGAACAATATTTACAGTAGTTACGTTAGAGTTTTTGTTTTCTTTCAGCTATAACTTTAATTTTTTTGATAATCCTATTGGTTATATTAATAACAAAATGTTTGCATTTGTCCCAGGAATGTATGACAAATATGTCAGTACTTGATGTGTAATTCGTTAACACAAAGAGGTAATTGTCACTGAAAGCACAAGAAAGCTTCAAGTGACATATTTGGTTGGCAATTTCCCTTTAAACTTTAATCGTAAATTATGTTCCAAAATCAGAAACACAAAAATTGCAATCGACAGCAGATTCATTTCCCAACATATTAATAGACGAAATGATTTTGGGGAAGATTAACAAGAACAAATACAATCTTTCATGGCTCCGATGTCAAAAATATTAACAATTTACGATTACAGAGAGAATTTGGCAAAAATATTCCAGAATCAAAATAGTGATGGATCCCGATTTCAATGGTTTTCCCAGCGTCATCACTTGTCAAGGTCTGAAGCTTTTGGCTTGTATGAAGTTTTAAGAATTTGATGTGATATTTGTGTGTAGTACTCACCTATTAATTATCCTGTCAAACCTTTTCCTTCAAGGTCACACCTACTAAATATTTTAAATATTAAACTTACAAAACAAAAAGATAAAACCAAAGACAAAGTGATTTACAGATCAGAATAATATATTTCAGAGTGCAAAAGAATTTATAGTGCTGTTTATGGATCATTAAAATGACAGACTTTGTAAAGACTTGATACATTTAAAAATTCATTCCTCCACTCCAGTATTAGTCCTGACCAGAACTGGTAATCTTGGGTTTCTCTGTAAAATTGCAAGAATCATAACAGATTGTGACTGTTTGTAAACTCCCAAACCATCAATATATGTCAGCAAATCACCTCTTAGATTTAGTTAACCTATAACTACACGGATGTCTTTAACACTGTACATTTGCTTTGAATATTTCCAAACTTTGGTGGTTACATCCTGGACGGTTCAAAGAAAGACAAAGATACCTGGTAACGGATCGTCCTGTTTCTGCACTGTGAAAACAGTAAAAATAATAATCATAATCATAATAATATCGGCCTGGAATGCAGTTATTTCATGATGTAAAGTAGAGAAGATAAATCCCTTACACTTCACTTCAGGTGGCTATATACAAATTACAGTTCTACCTCGTGTTTGGAATATTTCTTTTATACCATTTGGAAGACCATTTTATATGAAGGAATACTACAGATTGCTCCTGAATGAACTAGCCAGCCAGGTCTCCAACCTGCAACCTCCCAGATGCCAGGTTTCATTGTTTCTAGTGCCACAACCATTATTCACCACAGCAGTTGTTTGGTGGACTGGTGGAATGATTGGGCTTAAAACTTCAAATGTTGGTAAGTAAATGAATTAATCACTTAAGTTTTTTGTGTTAAACAAAAAGTTACTGTAATGTATGTTCTGCATACTGAGCAGCTTGATCTATAATAATGAAAGTTAGACACTGTGTTAATAGTCAAATGCTGAGGGGGCTGCAGCAGCATCACTGCAACCATGCTGCACAGAACAAAACCCTTTTGTGCTCTGCATTTCACACACAATAGACACTGCTGGTCTGCGGAGATACTCTCTATTGTTTGATATTTTTATTCAGCCTTGCTGCAGCATCACTGCAACAAGGCTGCACAGAACAAAAACCCTTTTGTGCTCTGCATTTCACACACAATAGACACTGCTGGTCTGCGGAGATACTCTCTATTGTTTGATATTTTGATTCAGCCTTGCTGCAGCATCACTGCAACAAGGCTGCACAGAACAAAAACCCTTTTGTGCTCTGCATTTCATACACAATAGACACTGCTGGTCTGCAGAGATAATCTCTATTGTTTGATATTTTGATTCAGCCTTGCTGCAGCATCACTGCAACAAGGCTGCCCAGAACATAAACCCTTTTGTGCTCTGCATTTCACACACAATAGACACTGCTGGTCTGCAGAGATAATCTCTATTGTTTGAAATTTTGATTCAGCCTTGCTGCAGGTAAGTTTGCAGCAGCTGCAGCCTCTATTTTGACACCTTAAAAGCCAAAGCAAGATACAGCTTTGAGGTAGCACACCACAACTAGGGCCCGATATCTGTCTTATTAGTCTCCCTTAGTTAATGGCCAAATAGAGACACTATTACAGAGGCACCTGTTCGTGTCTACAATCCCCACAGACAGTCTATATCGATGAGGCCATTTCAGACAGGTTTCTATTCTTCTTCCTCTTTAGCTTTGGTTTTACTCCAGGCAATGATCTTCCTCTTCACATAAGCTTTCTTCATATCTATAATCTCCTGGTACTCCAAGAGCCTACCCAACCATTTAATCCAGTAGTGATTGCATGCTTCCTCGTCGAGGGTGTGGACTGTACCCTTCATTCCATCTTTGTATACGACCACTATCACAATTTGTTTGACCTGTCAAAGATACAATAAGTTAGAGGCAGAGATATTCTGATGTGCCTTTATTCCGAACCGAGCGTGGCCCTCATATTGTGATCACCAGCTACATACTAACAAAGATGAAAACAATCTACGGCAATCTCTCCCAGTGATTTAAATTTTTTAAATTTTTTTTAAGCAGGATTCCTCCATTTGGTACCCACAAATTGACAAAGTCGGTTGGCAATCTCCTGCTTTCCAGATTTATGTGCTAATTTCCCTTCAAAATTATGAGTTTCAATTTTTTCTTCTACACTGCATCCAGAAATGTATATATAGCTTCCACCTTTGCATTAGGAATGTGGAGAAAATTCACTTCGTTTTGGGGGAAATAATTGTATAACATACTCGTGCCACATTGCATTTGTGCAGCCTTTATACAGTGTTAGTGCCAGTGTTACTTGTAACTACAGTAGCCTACATTATTCCAGATGTGACACGTAAAAATGCCAAAATGTTACTTTTTTATATCAAAATCCATGTATTTTTATTTCCTCATCCTCCAGATTTTTGGGGGATGGAATATTACAATTCTCCTTTAATACTTTTCTGAAGGAAATGTTGGCTGGTCTGCTGCTCCTTCTAATACTTGCATTACACCATACAAATCTATTTATTAATAATCATTAAAGTGATTAAGAATTCAAACATTATGAACAGTTTTAAATATCAATTCCAAGTTAAAGTTAAGAATAAGTATTTCTAGAAATGGTATATCTTAGAAGCAGGAATGAATTGTGGAGAAATCTTATCCAAATCTCCCAATTAATTTAAAACAAATTTTGTATAGTGCCTGCTTGGGGAATGCTTGTCACATACCTATATATGTATGCTGTTGTGGCCACATTGTTTGCCATTTGAAAATCTATTAATGTGTGATATGCCTAAATATATATAAAAAAAAAAGACTTCCTCTGCCAATATGCTGTGCCCCTTTAATAAGACAGACCCAATGGACAATATTGATTTTCTGCACAAAAGTTTCAAAACATGAATATTTGCATAATCATTAGCATAATTTAAATGGACAATGTTTTGTTTTATTTTATATTAAATATATAGCTCTGAATCTAATACCTGAAAATTATGTTCAGGGTCAAAGTTTAAGGCCCCTAGATAAGCTGCTGCTTGCAATGCATAGTCTTCAATATGCTCCAGTTTTAATTTGGGTTTTCTTGAGGTTTTCAACTCTATCAGAGCGAGCTTTCCACTGAAAAGAAAAGAAAGAAAAGAAAAAACAGACTATTGATAAAGGCAATTATATTTAACGTACTATCTCCCCAGGGAAGTTAGGATAAAAGGTGTCCCACAGTTCCCTTCCACCCGCCTTCCCAAAGAAACTTACTATGGCATGGAAGACCTTGGAATGAAGATTAAATATGCAAGAAACATTAACAAGAAACTATTATAAAATTGTTGAAAGGCCTTGTTGATAAATCCCAATGAGAAGTCTCAATGACATTTTACAAATATTGATGATAACATGTCAAAGATGCCCAAACTTTTCTTTGCTTTTTCTTGTTTCATATATCTTTTGTTTGTTTGTTTCGTTATAGTTTATTTCTTGCCATTATGGAGGAGGTCTTCTCTACAGGCTTTGCTTCTCCGGTCCTCCTCCATCTGGAATTTTTCCATCTACCGTTGCATTACGTATATTGTGGGAACTCTTTTTGAAATGACCTCGCCTATTAACCTCAATATTTACAGCAATTCCAAACACTGGCATCGCTCCCCAAACACCTACTGCACCCTCCACACCTACTCCCCCCTCCTACTCCCCTCCCCAACCCTTTCCCATCCCCTCTTCAAGCAAACCAGAAATGTAAAAGCAAAGCTTAATCTGAGAATACTTGTCAGGAACACAAACTATGATTTTGGCTAATAATACATGATATCCCCCCATGCATGTGCAGCATTCTACAGTGATTGGTAGAAAAAAATTCATGTGCAAAAATGGTAACTTGAGATTGCCCAGAGGAAACTGGAGAAGATGGTAATCTCCTTGAATTCTAATACTTGGACTCATTTATCTGATTTTTTCTCTTTCACACATCCTTCGGTTGAAACAAATTTGCTGTTTCGGAATGCTATGGCACACCCATCCACACTCTTAATGAAATGAGTAACGATGCTAAATACCAAAAAGAACCTACTCCACTTCTGCGATGCAGTCGATGTAACCAGAGTATGACAGAGCTGGATGCTTCACTTTGATTTCAAACCCAGCTGGGTTTTGTATCCTTGGAAGTACTTCACTGCAGCTCTCCCAGAAACCAACCGTGGCGGGCAACAGATCAAGCTCGACGGTGAAAGTCCCCTTTAAATACTGTGCAAAGTTCCTGTGAATGCTATGACCATGGGCAAACATTTCTGTCAAGTAGAGAGATATTCAATTTTGTGGTTGTTTCTGCTATGAAGAGGATGTTGTTGTCTGCTATTGGTTGATATGTGAACATTGCAGTAATTACAAACAAGGAAGTTTGGGCAATACTAGGGTATTTCAGCAAGGCCATCATTAATAAAGTGCTCCTATATATGTATGTATATATGTATATATG
>JAIPMN010021909.1:0-11978 GCA_020650975.1 Apostichopus californicus | reverse complement strand
CACATACATGCTGTTCCCCCCCCCCCCCCCGTAATAACGGAACATTAACAGCAAAACCTTGGAGGGGGGGATTCTAAATTTCCGAGCATCTGAATATCCCTTTAAGTAATACCAAACGAGAGCTCCCCAAACAGCTCTATGTTCTCCATAGTCCTAGATAATGTTTTGCCAGGCTAGATTAGGATCGAAGTATCTGTCATAGTCGACATAGCTAGGAGGCAAAACTGATCACATCAGATCCAATACTAAATACACAAAACAGAGAAGAAGATTAATAACAGGTATGATTGTTGCAATACTATACATCAAAGGATAAAAGCCTTTGCACAAATAACTAAACTTTCTTACCTTTGTGGGATTTGGAGAGGGACCGAGGGAGGGAAGCCGAGGCGTACAAAGGAAGGGTAAACCGCACTCGCGGTATCAAAACCCGTCCGGCCTGTCGAAAAAGACACTGTGAGTGGATCACGAACATTACAGGCTGCAAAGGTTTTCAAAGATGTTGTCACTGAGACAGTCAAAGGAGAAATACAATCTTCTCGACAATGAGGCTGGCCTCTGGGTGAGTGGATTTAGTCGAATATAACACAATGTGATGGAAGTTCACCATCGAGAAGAAAGAATGTGAGAAAATTGAAAGTTTAAAGGAAGCTGTACGGTGTGATGATGGCAAGAATAACAAGGCCGGAAGGGCAGGAGGAGGGGGGGGAGGCAGGGGGTCACATGATAACTGTCTCTATTCTAAAAATGTCAACATGAGGGTTAGGTGGGACAGGGAATGGGATGAGATGAAAGTGGGATGGGGGTGGGATGGGAATGAAAATACCAATGAAGAAACTAAAGGATGGAGCTATATAAATAGTATCTACTGAGCTACAGAACAAGTTCAAACCTTCATTTTACCACATCCAACGGCCATTCGAGATTACTACACAATCAGTGTGCCCACGTGTATACACTATAAGCCTATCACAGATGCTAACTGTGCCTTTCACCACTGAAGGTCCCCACTCCATTGCCCATAGTGCAATCACAATGGGAGTAGAATTGACTGAAAAAGTAGGTATTTCTGCTTTCTTTTCAATTTATTTAATGGAGCACAAACAGACTTACAATAGGCCGCTTTAGCCTGCTTAGGGTTAGAATGAGGCTTAGACTCATTGCAATGTACCATAGCATATATACTGTATTATATGTGTATAAGTCTAAGGATGGAACAGAAAATTAAATACTACTCACTTCTAGGATACATCTTAAGATATGAAATTATTTCTCACCAAATTTTTTAAATTTTGATACTATGATAAGTACATATTCATGTTTGCAACATAAACGATATAATTTGTTCAGGAATTGACATTAATGTACCTCATCAAAGGAATTGTACTTGGGAAATGTAAGACTTATTTTCTTTGTTCTACAGTATGCATTTTCAATTAAAATGTGCATTGACTAACACACTTTTCATTAGGGATGGAGGCTTTTCACTTGACACATGTACAATGCAATATGCACATGTATAATGCAATATGCAAGTATGGACGGACTATCATGTGTATTTATAATATGTACGTTATGTGTATCAAAACTACAGTATGAAATGTTTCCTGCAAGGTAGTGAGGACTGTATTGAAGAACTATTTTTTTTTTTTATCTTCCAGGGAGTCTCCTACTTAGTTAAGTCTTTTTAAGACTTTATAGGAGACTTCCTTTCCCATTGTACACAATTGGCGATAAAACAAATAAATGAATTAAAAAAAAACTTAGCATGAGTTAGACACTGGATGTGTAGCCTGATTAATTCACACATTGGCTTTGACTATGTACAGTTGTACAGCGTTTCTGTATGCTGCCGTGTTAGACGAAACTAACCGTAACAGTAAGTACCGATTATGTGATTCGCTTTGTAGTCATTGTAGACTTTGCAATCTGCGGTCCCCCTCACAATTTTGCAAGGTTGGTAAGAGTGACTCCATAGTTTTCCCTTTCAGGGGAAAAAAACCCCAAAAAGCTGTACATGTTGTATGCTCCATACATACTGTATGCTCCATACATACTGTATGCTCCATACATACTGTATGCTCTGATAATGTGAGAACAGCATTCAATAGGGACATTTTGGACAAAGGCTTCATACCAACCTTTGAAACAATCAACGATATAATTAATCATTATTTAGGCCTGAAAAAGAACAGACCTCATCTTACCATCGTTTGCATACATTCCAGAAATATTATCCTAATTTATGACAATTATCTTGGGAACCAAAACAAATATTATATCTAAAGTCCTTCACTGAAACTACAAGTATATTACAAAACGTGATCTTTTTTATGATGAGTTCAATTCATACAGCTCATATTAAGTGAACAGATGAGTTCTCCAAGGTTCAATTGCTTTCAAATATTTTATCGAGGTTACTTTGCTATCTATTTATTAACCAGGAGTTTTCACTGATATGACTTTTTTCCACTCTGCTTCACTCTATAAAACTTCACAGATTAAACTTTTATTAATGTTTTTATTCAGTTATACCTTCATATGGTAAGTACTAATATCCCAGCAGAGTACTGTACAGTAACTGACCTTGCAAGCTTCAATAACTCTTACTGTACATACCAAAACCTTCACAGAGATGTATCAGAGAGAACTGCAAAATTTGAAAAACATATTAATATTCTTTCACCCAAAAGCAAATTTGGAGGACTTTTGGACACAGTGTGGAATATATTAGTTTTTGCTTTATACTGACAGTTATTAAATTAAGAAGGTATGGATTCTAATGTATGAAATGACAGGAATGGTAGCACCATAGTAGTATGCCATGATTAGTACTGAAAAGGTACTGATTGTATGGTAGAATTATATGGTATGCAATTAGCACTATACAGTAGTGTGGATAGCACTGCATGATAGCACTATGTGGGTACCACTGCACGGCAGAAGTTGCAGAACTGTAAAGGTATAAATGGGTAGTACTGGGCAGATATCACTGTGGATAGCACAAGTGCGTTATCTGGATCACACTCTATATATAGCACTGCGTAGCAATATTACTGCTTGGGTAGTATGTGGGCAGATTTCACTGAGTGGATAGCACAAGTGGGTTTCCTTCATCGCACTGTATGCATAGCACTGCGTAGATATTACTGCTTGGGTAGTGCTGGGCAGATATCACTTAGTGGCAGGGTTCGCAGGTTTCTTCCGGGGGTGGAAAAAACCGCGGAATAAACCGCGGTTTTTTCCACTCGGAAGAAATAGGTTTCTTCCAGTTTCTTCCGGACAAAATGGAAGAAACTCATTTTTTTTGGAAAAAAATGGTGATAAAGTTTCATAACAACCTGCAATGATTTCTAACTATGTAATAAATGGACAAGAAGCACTATAGTGTCATCTAGGTAGTCTATATCTAGGTTTGGAGCACATGACCTGCTTCCAGCATATACTGTACACAATATAGTACTAGGCTACTAGCATCGGACAATTCAGGGAACAACTAAGGGCAAGCAATATTTTGCAGACCAGAATGGTCCTGATTATAGCCCAGTTCTTAGTTAAAAACTAGTTTCTGAGTGGAGGGGCAAGTGTTCCCTGGAAACTAGTGTAGGCCTACTACAATGCACACTCATTACTATGATTACATTGACCACTATGGCCATATTTTGTGGAGATTGAACTCAAGACATAAGGGTTACAGATTCGACTGGAAGTTGTAGTGTGAAATGAGGGCTGGCTCGTGGCCAGCTGTTTTTAAAGGTTGTGAAGACTCGCGCAAAAAGAAACATCTAATGCCGGTAATCTGACCTAGTTTCGAATGAGGTGTAACAGAAGTGTTAGACACCACCTTCGATCGCAGAAAATACACACACAGACTGGTACCATCGTTAATCATACACTAGTAAAGTCAGTACATACAGCTGCGTTCAATACCCACAGCACAGTGTATACAAACAATGCAGCGATGTACATCTCAGGTCAAGCTAAAGATAACAAGGTATCACGTTTCATTACGTTTCATTTACGTTTCATTACAAAACGTCACTTGCAAGCAACGGAAAGTTAACTTTTTCAGATGGCCGCACACGGTTTGGGGCGAGTCTTCAATGCCTTTAATTGTGGATGTTTGTTCTTTGCTGTTGGGATGACAAGTCCTCCTGTTAACTACAAGTTGTAATTTAGGCAGTTGCAGAAATTAAACTGTTGCCTAAATCTTACAGATATTGTTCGGCTATTTTCTTGGTGTTCATTGTATTAAATCCTCAGTGCATGGGCCAATCCAGGTTAATCATTCATACAGTATGGCCAGTTATGCAATTCTGGTTGATGGGGGATCTCAAGATGATAAGTAGTCCTTCAATATTGTGATTTATAAGCAAACATCTTTTGGTGTAGAAAAACAACCCAAAATTATAATCAAAACAAAAATATCATATTTTGATGGTTTCAATGGTATGCATTTCAGTCAGATGATGGTAAACTATTTGTCTCTTTATCATGTATATGGGCTGTGCTGCTTATAAGCCAATTTTCACAGTTTCTTCCAGTTTCTTCCGGTTTCTTCCAGTTTCTTCCGGAAGAAACTGGAAGAAACCTGGAAGAAACAGGTTTCTTCCAGTTTCTTCCAACGTCCCCGGAAGAAATAGGTTTCTTCCGGAAGAAACCGAACCCTGCTTAGTGGATTGCACAAGTGGGTAACCACTTGATCGCACTGTATGCATAGCACTGCGTAGATATTACTGCTTGGGTAGTACTGGGCAGATATCACTAAGTGGATAGCACCAGTGTATTACCTTGATCACATCATGTGGATATGAATGCACCAGTTACAGTGTGGGAGCCAGTGACAATACAATGTACA
Source organism: Apostichopus californicus (assembly GCA_020650975.1). NCBI lineage: Eukaryota > Metazoa > Echinodermata > Holothuroidea > Aspidochirotida > Stichopodidae > Apostichopus > Apostichopus californicus. Next base: position 7,120 of record JAIPMN010021909.1, on the reverse strand, counting down.
ATACAATGATACAATAAGTGTAGCACTTGTGTGTACCATGAAAGGCACTGCATTGGTCATACTTGGTGGGTAGTCTTATTGTATTTGAAAATACCATCTGTAATAATGGATACTACACAAAGGTACATTTTTAGAAATTCTACATGGAACACACACCTACACTTAACACATTTGGTATATTTATATGTACTGCTTCATTGTCCTTTCCAAACCATAGTTAACTGTCCTGTATGCAGAAGAAAATCCTACACTGCGGTATAGACAACAAGAATCCCAGTACATGTTGTATATTATAATAATAATAATAATAATAATAATAATAATAATAATAATAATAATAATAATAATAATAATAAAGATCATAATAATAATAAGCATAACCATAATAATAATAATAATAAAGATCATAATAATAATAAGAATAAGAATAAGAATAAGAATAAATTTTATACAGTGGATTTTGGGCCAAATCAGAAACAAGAAGTAGCTGCTTCGTCAGGCGTTTAACAAAACAAGTCAATCAGGATCAAATGAAACAAGTACAGAGATGTGTCTTTAGATATAACTCTTTATATGATCAATACCTTGAATGTATTGTTAGTGTACAAGATTATGTGCTCATTGCTATGGATTAATATCTTTGGAAAAGAGCAAAGAGAATGTACTTACTGTATATCAATCAATGACCCACCCACCTCCGCCCCCCCCCCCACCACCCTCTCCCAACATAGTACTTAACTAATGCAGCATTATCCACACAGAGCAAATCTCTTTGCTCTTTTCCATTGTAGATATCTATAATCCCAGTCAGTTTTGCCTACAATTCTTTCACTTGTTTTTATCTGGTGTTATCTTTCTAAGAAAGAACTTACCCCACAACAACCAACCACTGCAAGAATTGTGAACTGATCTTTGTACAACTTTCTACATATTGATCTCTATTATACTAATAGCTTCATATTGGCAGCCATAACACTGTAGATGTTAAGATTCCTGCTGATTTCTGAGCAAAGGTATTTCCTGCTCCTAGAAGAACTCGACCACCTACATCAATCAACTCCTCTTGCTAGTAGAGATTATCCTGGCAATGTCATAGGGAGAGCTTCAGTTGCATCCTTCCTTTAAAGGTCTTAATCTGCCAATACCACAAACCACAACTTGCATAGGAACACAGGGTAGGAATTGCCATTAATTACCCAACAGTTTCCTTATACTAGGGCTATTCAATATCCACTGTTTCCATTACGATGTAAAAATGTTTTTGCTGGTTTTGCGCTACTAGTATTCAGAGGGAAAGTTATTGTGGTTTTTGTAAAGGATAAAGTAGTTTACCTTTGTTTGAACATTCCACTGATCTTGGTTGGATGGACCTCTCTTTTGATCTGCTTTTTGACTTTGTTAATATATTATACAAGAAGAATAAGAATCAGCATTGATTTTGAAGAGTTATTATAGTCAGAGAGAGAACTTAAAATCAATAGGCTAACTGTGCTAGAAGCACAGTGACAGCTGCTAAGTTCTAACACTAGGAGTAATTACTATTACATATTACAGGACTTCCTATTCGAACGATGAAGACTGAAAGTTACAGTTTGCATTGGGCAGGAAGTTTGCATACAGATACATGTGACAATGACATGTGATGATATATTCAGTATTCACACATAAATGAACGGTACTCCTCATCAATCTAATAAAGAGATCATGAGGCTAAAAGATAAAATATCACTCATGATTCATGAAATTATGATCGAGAGAGCTCTTTTTAGAGGTAGTCAGTATAGGCACCAAATTATAGCACGCTATATAATTGCTATATAATTGCTAGAAGTTTTCAAAATGTACCTTCTTTGACTGACAGGTCTTATAATTAAAATACAAATCAATAGTGAATTGATAATATGAATTGGTCTATTCTCATAGACGTACCCATCTTGAAACATGTTAAGATCCTCATAAAACGGTGGCACAAAAGCTTCCTGCTTTCCATTCCCTGAGTTTTTTTCTTGTACTAAAGCAGGCCTGTATGTACTAATATAATAGTTATGACTTGTGGGGACAAACATGTGAAAGGAAAGTCTGCCAAAATTTGCCATTCGTCTGTAACGAAATAATATCTATAACGGAAATCATAATAATAATATCCCTTTCCATTCTACATGTCCAGTAGCCTGAATCATGTTAGAGAATGCACAGCAAGATAACGTCATTGAAGCTTAAAGACAGGGAGTTGCTAAAATAAACAGTTCTAAATTACTTCCCCCAAAGAACTAACTACATCAACAAGCATTGTATATAATACTACTGTACCACCTTCAAGGCATTTAACCATCATTGAGATATTTATGGAGTTGTCTTATTTAACCCTCCTCAATAACTAGTGAAAAACTGATAGGTTCAGCATATTCATGCAAGAAAGTACAGTGGTACACTTTTGATCAGTTTTTAGCAACTTTTGCATGTACAGTATACATGCTAATATTTGGGACCTGCATCGATTACCTTTAATCGAGAATACTGTTGAAATAATTTCTATGATTTATTCAGTGCAGCCATATCAGAAAACAAAGGATGCACTTTAACAACAAAGATGTGATTTCTCAGTCATGCCTTCTAGAACACCCCCATGTTTCCCCCATCCATCCCCTTGTTACCCCTCTCCCCCAGACTAATTGCAATAATAACTACACAACAATAATGACGTTCACCCCTCGTTCAGAAACTAAACTGTTGAAAAGACAATCAATAATAGGACCCACCTTTCCTCCATTTGTGACCATTCTCTAACCTTTTAAAACCCTAGATCAATTACAGGTTCAATCGGGTCGCAAGAGCTGTCAACACAAATTCAATCTCACAGCAGGGTATATCTTTAAGGAATTTCATAAAAAAATCTACACACGGTAGCCTTACCCCATGGTTCTGTCAAAATATACCAGTTTTTGTTGTTGTTGATTTTGGCAAGGACAAAGACTGCATACATTATGCTGCTGAACGATCACTGTACTAAAACTTTGTAGAATTGCACTTCAAACAAATTTACTAAGCAGTAGTAATAAATACACTTTAAGCATACAGTATAACTGCCAAAACTGATACATACTGTAAGCATACAATATAACTGCCCAAACTAACACATACTGTAAGCATAGAGTATAACTGCCCCAACTAATACATACTGTAAGCATACAGTATAACTGACCAAACTAATACATACTGTAAGCATACAGTATAACTGCCAAAACTAGTACATACTGTAAGCATATGTATAACTGCAAAAACTGGTACATACTGTAAGCATACAGTATAACTGCCCAAACTAATACATACTGTAAGCATACAGTATAACTGCACAAACTAATAATTTATCTGTACAAAGGTTGTCAAAAACAGTTTTTTTTTCCATTATGAAGACTGATACACATATCAGATGGATATCATGCTATCCATCTTTCGTCAGAGTATAATAACGAACCTGTATATTTTTTAATCTCATGGAAAAGACCAATTAAAGAGATTTTACTTTTCATTTTTCATTTTAACAGTATCTATGATCTACAAACACCTAGCACAGGAAATAAATGTTAATCTTCATTTCCTGCTGAAGTTTGAAGGTTTTTAAACAACTAACATAATACAAGTGATGCAGCACTGTGTGAGCAGTACCTTAAGAAGCCCTGGAAATAGACTGTATAATATTTACAATTTAAGCAACTTTTGTGGAGAGTACTGTATTTCAGCAGTTAAACTACAGTATTAACGCTACATATTTGTACTGAGTTTGCTACAACTCTGTGGTGCTATGTTCACCCTCTTTAAAGGAAAGATTAGGTACCTAACATCATGTCTCATTTCAATCCACCAAAATCGCATCAGGAACACTGAAATTTGTCTAAATTTGTAATTGTTTGCCAATAAAAAACGATTAAACACTAAATGGAACTTGTGGGACACAAAAATTTTCTGTGTGAGATTTAAATTCAGATTAATAGTTTGATAGTTAGGAGTGTTCGAATGGTTGTAACCATGACGATAGGTAATTTTAGATTATAACAGGGATATCTGACATATCAGTGAATGCTATAGTCAGAATAATAAACAGAACTTTTTAGTTCTCTCAACTCAAGAGATGAAGTTTAGTAATGTTGGTGAACCATAATCACAATACTGTTACAATTTGCACCAGAGCAAGTCAGTGACATTAGTAGCAATGAAACCTAGCATATGGGAGGTTGTGGAATCAACCTCTGGCCAGCCAAAGCACGATGGGGTTTTCCTCCAGAAGAAATCCACAATTTCCCAATTTGAATGGTCTTCCAAATTCTTTACAAAATCCAATCTGAAGTACAAGTATTAAGCCATACAGAGCTTCTGCCATATGTACATGTGGCTGTAATCTGTTTCCCTTAGAACCTGTTTTCTTTGAAATGGTAGGATTATCAACAATCAGTCTTCACTACAATACATGTTGCTCTTCATACATAAACCACAAGTGTTCACAATGAGTGAATAACCTTTTATCACTAAAACCATTCCCTGATTCAGTGCAGTTCAAAGGTCCTTCCTTTACAAAGGGCTTCTAGTATACACAATGTTTGATTTGAAAGAACAAATATTCTTCAAGTGAGACTCATGATAATATAGTTAATACTTGTGGTGTATACTGTTTGAAAAGCTAACATAAATAAATAAATAAGATCTAACAAGGTACTTTCCTCAGATAACACCATGGTGAAAATATGCACATATCCATATATGCTTCCTTAATCTTTGAGAAGAATGAACATTAATTAATCAGATGTTTTTATCATGGCAGCTAGGCTTGGGCATAAACACTAGAAATAAATATTAGTATTACCATGTGAATAATGCAGAAAAACAGATTCAGCAAAGTTTGGAGTCACATTTACACTTGCTAATTATCTAATGACTGTGTTGAGGAAATAACCTGCAATGAGAAAGTAGCTAGCCAAACACTAGTTCTGATCTCATATGGTAGTGGTACTGACACTGGTAGCCAACAACTGATACTTGCTTGCCTAAGATTTGCATTCTAGTAGACAAAACTGGTAATGGGTCTAAGTCAGTAAGTGCAGAATGTTTGATGAGTACAAGCTAAATTGCCATAAGGCCAAGCCTGGGCTGTTGACTAGAACTTGTTTGTTAGTGTTAACTTACTGTTTAGTGTAAGTTTTAGCCTAAGAACATAAACGGTGGGCACAGTGATGATTGTATTCGTTGCTTTTTTAATTTCATTGAATATTCAGACTAGTCTAACACTCGTCTTGATTGATAAAATAACTAACTTAAAAACAATAGGGCATATTACAAACTACAAATACATGGGGTTACCTAGGCTAATACGGTTTATTACTAGTCCAATACTGGGCTACGTATAATATTAGGCCTAACGGTAATGTACAACGAAGTTCCTCCGAGACCCGAGAAAATGTATTCATAATCCTCTTAAAATTACACGCACTGGTGTTTCTGTGAATTCTACATTGCTACACTTACCTTAAATTTTGAATCCAGACTGAGTTAAGTATAATATATCTTCCATTTTCCCATTCACAAAACAGATATTTGAACTTGAAGCAGGTACACGTCCTTGGCTAGCTGTGTATATTCCGTTTGTAGTATGATAAGAGTAATGGGCCAACTGGTACTACGGTATAGTACGTTCGTGTACTGTGTTACAGTACAGATTACACGCAGTCAGTATTATGAATGTACTCCGGTCCACTCATCATAAAGTTATGCAATGTTTACAAGCGCTAGCTTGAAATCGAGGGCGCAATGTTTGTATCGTGGAGGCAAAAAATCAAGCGCTGTTCGTATGAATATGTTCACCGAGACTCCCACAATGTAAAGAAGGTGTATCAATGTTAATTACCGGCACCATCGTATATATTAAACTGAATCAATTTAGTCATTTCCTTTTATTAACGTGGAATGATATATTTGAAATGTTGGGTCCTGCTGTTTTTCGCTACTTAAAATGGCGAAGTCTAGCTTAAATTATGTCTGATTGGACAGAATGTGTAAATCCACAAAACATTGGCCCAAATCAAAGAAGCAGTGGTGTCTCCAAATATTCTGAAGGGGAGGGAAAAGGGGGAGAGGAACAAATTCTGAGTACATTGGGGAAGGGGAGGGGGCAAGGGGCACAGAAAGGGGGAGCAAGGGGCACAGAAAGGGGGTAATGCAAATGTATGAACTGGACGTAAACTAACTTTGAAAGGCTGCTACAATCACACTGTGGCTTTATTTTTCCCTCCACTCAGAAAAAAACAATGTGCCATTGCTAGCTTGGAAACAATGAAGGGATTGAGTTGACGACCTCCCAGGGACACAGTTTTTTACCTAGTTTACATTTTTCAGCCTCTGAAGAAGATCCTGCTAGGATCGAACGTCAGGCCCTCTTACATTTACACATTCTCTTACACAGGCTCTTTAGTGGATAAGCAGTTTGCTAACTGTTTTTTTTTTTTTAGTTTACGTTCTGAATATGTTAATGCATCTCCTTCATCTAGAACAAGGAACATCCCTTAACTCTTAATTCTCGTTTTTCAATGATTATTTCAAAGCTCAGAATTTATGTTTTACGAACCCTATTTGTTCTGGATGACCAAATGAAAGTTAGATAAAAAGATTAAAGGAGGAATAAAATCACAAATTGGAAGAAACTCTTTTATTGAAATGAAGTTCATTGAGCCTCTTAGAGTGAAAGCAAACTGTGTTCTTCTGGTTTATATACACAACTTAAGAACAACAAGCATAACACAAAATAAGATAGTAGTCGTTCCAACTAAGACACACAAGTTAATGTAAAGAATAGTCCAGGTCAAAATTTCTTATTGATATGTTAAAGAGCAACATATGTAAGCATTCTAGTGACATAGGAATTGAATGCAAATATCACCAGAATCTCTTAGATTATGTTCCTCTTTAACCTATCAAAAATTAATTTTGATCTGGTCTATTCTTTTAATGAGTGAGAGATTAATGGATATGTTACCATTCTCAACATGTAATCACTCGGATACTTTCTCATACCAGTATTAATCTCATGCAAAAGCAAATTTCATAACTTCAGTAAAAATTAGGCCAACAGAAT
>JAIPMN010021908.1:0-21024 GCA_020650975.1 Apostichopus californicus | reverse complement strand
AGTTTATCCTAGGACTATAAAAGACTGGAATACGCAATCCTTGGCCGTTAAGGAGAGCCCAAGTCTTGAGGTGTTTAAAATAGATTGCCCACGCATTGTTACTAGCACTCTGAAATGGGAACCCCCTTATAGAAAGAAGGAAAAGGGCCAGACTCATGCTTTTTTATCAAATTATTAATGGCCTAGTTGCAGTCCCAAACGAGACTAATCCCTTCTCGAAACCAGGGAGATGTGGCTGCTATACTCAAATTCCACATAATCATCATGCTTTTCTGTATAGTTTATCCTAGGACTATAAAAGACTGGAATACGCAATCCTTGGCCGTTAAGGAGAGCCCAAGTCTTGAGGTGTTTAAAATAGATTGCCCACGCATTGTTACTAGCACTGCTGCGCTGCGTACCAACATCCTCGTTGTATACCCGAGAGGGGTTTTTAATGAGTACTTAACAGAAACAGAATTGTGCTCATAGTTTGTGTAGTATTTTTTCAAAGGCACCGAATTGTTTCTCTCATTGAATACTATAGTTCCTGGACATTTAGAAAACTGCTATACATATTTACACTTATATAGCAACAGAACTGGACCATTTGTATAGCAAGTGGCGATGCATTACTGGATAAATTATTCCTTGCTCAGTAAGACTTTGTACCAATGTAAGCAGAGTTCAATACATAACAGGGTTGTATGAAATGGGCAAAGAGTATATGGGTGCAGCAACAAAGATCCATCTTAGGCCCTAAGTGAAATGTTTGGTTTACCTATAAGACACACCATATTGTAGCTTACAGAGATTCCTTACGACTGAGTTTATAAGAACAATTCCTTTGTACTGCAAACTTGGCTAGCCTAGGTTATTTGCAGTGTTAAGTTAGGCCTTGATAAGTAGCCAAATTGAGCTCTTAAATTAAATCTTGGTTGCAAACTGGAAGATGTTCACTGTAGTCTATACGCTACCTGTAAACTTGTTCCTCAATTTTAACGACCACCTGAATGATATAGCTATTACTACTCAAGAAATTAAAAGCACACTAGGCCTAGTCCATGCTTTAACACTAGGTCTAGCCTATGCTCTGTACTTTGTATCTCTTAACATGTTAGTAGGCGCATCTGTAAAGGCTGCTTGCGATTGAGAACATGTTGATGTTGCAAAAGTCTTAACAGATCAGAACGTAGAAACACATGAGCTAATGACAGATCAAAGAGCATTTTTGTGATAATATGCAATGGTTAAGTTACCGTTGGGAACACATTTATGTGGTATTCAGCTCTCTTTTCCGTGCAACTCGTCACCTTTCTGAACATTAGGGTCTTACGTCATGTTTTGTTATTGAGCAACACCGCCCCCACACTCTCGTTCTCTGTACTTTCCACATGACATCCTAATAAACGTGGGTGCCTAAGTGAGGATTTTTCTCTACTGCAAATTTATCCTTGTAGGTACAGCAAATAGATACTTTTCGGTCGAATCAAAGTTTGAGCTCTGACCCTTTGAACTTCTTCAAGGCATTAAGTCCCAATCACATGGCACCTTCACATGGCCCACAAACAGCAAAGTAATCATCATTACAATATGTACGAACAAAGCAGTAAGAAATCATAAAGTGACAAACATGGGCGGGCCATCGAGCGTATACACTGGCCTCAATTTTCTGTGTGTAAAAGCATAGAAGCATATGTATTTCCTGTGTAAAGAGCATAGAAGTTAGGAATGTACCGGAAATAACACAATTTATTTGCAGTTACGATGTGCCTCTTCTGTTATGCTTAAAATTTATTCACAACACAGCCACAAAATTGCAAAAAGACTTCACTTTCAATAAGAAATCAACTATCTTTGGTGCTATTCATCTATCTCTGGATATCTCTGATTTGGATCTCATTCCGAATACGCTCTCACTAGTGATGCAAGACGAGCGCGCCTTATTATAAAACGCAAATTGTTGGAAACGGGCGCGTTGTCCTTGAGGTACCGTATATATGTCGTCATAATACAAAGCGGTTGTTTCCAATGCAAAGTTTTTGTTGTTTTTCGTAGGTTGCATATCGAAACGTTTATTTATTTTCATTATCCTGCTATATATGCAGCGCTAAATAGTTGTACAAACTTTCATTGTTCTTTTTCTATAAGTTATTGCAGCTGTTCGGGTTATTGGAGGGAAGAAACGATAGTTGCAAGACAAAAGCCCAGAAGGGATTAATCAGTACCGCTTGGTGAAATCGCACGGTGTCTCGATCAAGTTATTTTTTAAATATTTTTTTTATAAAGTTAAGTTTCCTAACGTGAATACTATACGCATATGCCGTGTTGCGTAGGTCTGCATTATGACATGCCATACGCTATATGCCGCCTGTACTGTTTACTCGCGATGTGCATTAACATCCATGAAACATATACCTTTATTGGTTCGAAGTCAACTCGAATCATGCATTTATTGATAAAGTCAGGCCCGTAGCCAGGCCAGACACAGGAGGAGGGGTTGCCACTCGAGCAGACTGACTGTTAGTGACAGGACACATGGTTCGTGCCCCACCCTTTATATTTGTTTCCAATTTCTCTACACATCCGTCTTTTAGCCCCTCTTACTTAGAATTCCTCGAACCGAGCCTGTATAAAGTTGACAAATGGCAGAAGCCTGTGTAACATGTTTAATACATTTCATATAGCCTTTGAGTCACAAGTGATCGAAACGTCGCTAATGGTATTAACCTTATTTGACTTATTTGACTCAGTTTTATTAATAAGAATAATTATTTCAATTAGTCGCGTATATCTACTTCATTTTGTGGTGATAGCAATTTTCTGCTAGCGTCTCATAAATTTGCAGAGGTTATCCTGCATGAAGCCAAGGGGTAATTCTCGACGATTGGCTATCATAGTTGGATTAATTAATTATTACTTTTTAAGAAAAAGTCGCCCAGGAAAGAACCTGGGCACAAAAACCAAACTACCGAACGACTGATCCGCGCTCAACCCCAGTCCCCTTGTATTGGGACTGTGACTGTGTGATCATCGTCGGGTGTGCATCACAATTCCCCTCGAAAGGGAACAGATACTACACATGATCTTAGCCAAAAGGCCGAGAAGCGATTAATTAATTATTTTACTCATTCTCATCATATTTCTATGAAATATCCAGGAAGAATGTATTGTCATGTAGGTTTGTTGTATATATCTCAAGCATATGGCCTCCTTGGCGGTGAACGGAAAAGCCATTGGTGGAGTCAAATTTCATAGTGCTTTCCAAATGATCATCGCATCGGCAAATGTATAGCTCAGTGTACAACCTTACCTCGCGCAGTCATCACTTATCGTTTTACATTATATCGACGTGCAAATGAGAACATATTATAGTTGTATAATGAACATGTAGTTAGCAGTGTAAAAATGTCTGATGTATATAAGTAACCATAGAGACGGCTCCAGGCCAGTGTAACCTGGAATTCAGGAGCCTGGAGCATTAACAAACTGGCAACAACAATTTTAATGTGGGCTCAATATACGAGTAACTCGTGAAGTTTTGTACTAAGATGGTGAGTGGGGCTAGTGGTGGTGTATATACACGGGGGTGCCATGGAGGTCAGGGCACGGCCTCCTGTCTGGGTACGGGCCCGGACGACTAACTCTATGTGGAGCTATTGATATATTTTCGTCCATTCCACGGCAAATTTTCATCATCTCTTTTCGGAATAACGACTAGAGCTACAACAAGGCTACAATCACACACACCAGTCACCCGCTAATTGCTCGGAATGAATGGTTCAGGTGTTGGCTCAAACTTCAGTATAAGGCTTGTAACCTCCTTCTCCCTCCGACTGCGAAACTTTATAAAAGCTATACGGACAATGGCTTCGAGAAATATGGAGGGTCAGAGACCTCCAAGAAAGTTTGTGAAGGCAGTTCTCGGTATGCTCAAATGTGTTCACAAATCTGCTCTCAGCACTTGAAAGGCTGATCACCAGCTGGCTGTAAATTAATAAGCGTGAACATTCTTCGCATGCTAACAGTTATAACTATATAGACATATACACAAGGAGTTGCTGCAGTTACCCTGTGGTACCGGAGGCCTTTATTTTAGTGCAATGTTGATGAGGTATTTCCTCTTACGGCATCTTCATTAGTACATCTGCAATAATCGGAAACAAGCTGCAATATGTTATAACCGATTTCCTAAAGATGTTTATTGGTGAATCCTTCCACCAAATTCATTATATTGTCAAAGAGTTGATCTTCCTCCCCTCATCAACATAATTCTAATGTAAAGATTCTAAACAATCGCAAACTTCCATAATTACCGTAGGCCAATTATATATATTGCTCTTCCATCAAAAAGGACAGTGGTGACTTGAGCGCACGTTGCAAGGTGCACCACAATATTATTTGGGGAAAGGCCAATGGGAGGGTGGGAACATTGATACCCATTATAGCTCGCCTACTATAGGTAAACACTCACTGACAATAAGGGGCTAGCTATCATCCATTCATGAGTACACAGCCCTTGGATGACCACATGGCCCCAACATGCGAGAAGAGGATCTTGTTCACTTGACACTGTGCAAAAGTTTGTCAATCGGCTGATAGTTATTTGTATTATTTTATTTACAGTTTATTTGGGAACTCGTGTTATTTCTTCTGAATGTTTAAGATGGAGGACATTGTCACCGAGGACACGCTATAGGTACGACAAGAGTCTCACTTGTTAGTAGCTGTATGATTTTTTACTATAGCTCTAAGGCACTGCAAATATAGAGATCCGGGAATCCGAAGGACCCTCATATCTCACTTACGCCACCTTACATTGGAGAGCCATGGCACATTATGTAAAAAAAAAACGTACGTTTCATTGATATATCACACTAAAGGTTTCACCCCCGATCCCCACCCCCTCTCTCTCACAATCAATCAATCAACTATGCATTGGAAATTAAGTCTCAGCCTCTCAGGGACACGCAATTGATATGTTAATACATATTCTGGATCCCAAAATTGGCCTGTGTAGTTTTGAATATTGCACATTTTATCCATGAACGAGCCAGGGCAAAGAAAAATAAAAACTTCACTCATGCGGACTCTCAGCCCAGTATAAATCTGACCAGTGGTCATGATATTGTAGCATTGAACACATTTGGTGAAACCACATAATACTTTTATTATTTCGTGCAGGGAGCTGCTGCTATAGCAGCTCTCCGATTCGAGGCTTGGACGCATTATTGGGGACTTGATCTGTTCAATGACGTGGACCCCAATTTTATCTGCAACACCTTTTCATCTTATTTCAAATTCTGCAATTATACAAAACATCATTGTCATTCTCGATTTAATTGTCATGATTAAGCATAACTTCCACAAATTTCTTCTCAATGTCGTTTACAGATATAGGCCCCACCGACTTGACCACGCCCATGAAATATTCTATACGGCGTTTAATTGGGGAGATTCCCTAAGACGATAGGCCACAATGGAGGCATACTCGTCATGGTCCAAGTAAACAAGCTGCGTAAACCATATGCGTGGGAGGTCAACTGAAGTACATGATCAGGCGTGTACTATCACATGCAATTCAACGTTATCTGTTGTTGATTGCGTACAATCTTTGTGTGTATCCAACTTACTTCACGGCTATTGAGGTCAGCTGTTCAATACTTGAGACGCGACTAGAACAATATTGTGTGTTATTTCACTGTTCTGAAATCATCATTTCGTCTTCACGAGGTTTGCAAGCAAGTGTAAGCAACTACATTATCCTTTCTTGTCACTAGCTAACGTACTTTAGAGTATAGTGGAACTGGAATTTATCAAGTATGGTTATCCTAGCCTACACAGTCTATAGTAACAAAGTTAGGCCTAACTTTAAGCTACTGTTCAGTAGCTTATAACTTAGGCCTAGCCTAAAACTAAGGCCTGTAGACATAGAATATTATTTATACTAGTACTACTAGTAGTAGTACTACTGGGTGTCCTCACCCAGAAAAAGGAAATCAAATTGAATATTTTAAACGGTACATTCAGAGGCATATTTAGGCCATTAATTAGGTAGATACATGCAAGGTTGTACCAATTACTACTTCAACATTTTTCTTTTGCTTATTCTTTTATCTTTCATTAGTGACAGAATATTTAGACTAAACTTCTGACGTCAGATAATTAGGCCTATCCAGTATTACGAATGGTCTACTGAAGTTTGTGAAATAGTTATCAGCGAAGTGATTATCTATTAGCCTTTGATATTTTGCATTGATAATTGAAACGGTCGACTAATAGCAGTTTAATTAGGCTCTTTTCCTAGCCAAAAACTTAGGATTTGAACTTAATTCATCAAAGACAAATCAGAGGGATTTGCTTCATTTAAAGGGAGTGTGCTACTAATGCAGTTTCTCAAAAGAGCAGATAGGGAATGGTTACACAAATTCTTGCTCTGAATATAGTGGTGGCAAAAAATTCTTAAAAGAAAAAAATATATTAATGTGGAGTGATCTTGTTCTGTTTTCTTGTTTTTGTATCCTTATTTCCTCTTGTCAAATTTTTATCAGTATCATCATTTTCTTTTCTAACCAAGGATGTAACTCTTTTTAATACTGGGATTTTTAAAACCCCCCAAAATGATTGTGAATATTAAAGTTGAATGTAATGTCACCATTTTGATTCTCTTTAAGATTGAAGACCCAAGCCAAGGAAAGCAGACTAAAATTGTTTAACAATATTGAATAAACTCAGCTGATGCAAAATGTCTGCCGCAGATATTCCAAATAAGAAAGCGCCGCTCAGCCCTAATCAGATGTCGCCTTTAAAAATGCGATTCCTCATTCCAAGTCCCATAGTAACAAGACGGACAAGAACGTCATCGTTGTGAGTATTTCAGTGTTTTGCAACTGTTTGCAATATTTGGACAAACCAAGCAGAGATTTATCATTTTGCCACAACATGATAAAAAGGAGCGAAGTGGATCTCTCATAAGAGATTCAATCCATAGTTCATTGAATGAATGAACAAAAGAACAAACAAATGCATGAAGGAATAATCGTATCACTGTCAGTGGCGGAGCATCCATATAGTCAGGGGGGGCGAATGCCCCCCCTGACGGACTCAAATGGACGACTGGCGCCCTTTTCAGCTTTTTACCACTTTTTACTTATTCGCGATTATTGACTTTTTTTATTGCGCTCTCATCTACCTATTGACATTTGTCACATTTTGTTGGTGTAATTTTCTGACAAAATGCTCTAACGGCTATTTATTCTTCGTTTATCTGCAAATTAGCAAGGCCCGGAAAGGGTCATTTCCGGCGATCTAGGGAGTATCTTTACTCAAAAAATTTCTGTAGGCACCGCGCCAACCTGTGGTGGCGCTCCGCTTAGATAGTGTCGAAGGCGCCCCTACACATCATTCTCGCCCCCTCTGACCAATACCCCTAACTCCGCCACTGATCACTGTATTTGCTTAAATTGCAACTTCTCACGCTGTTAATTTTGGACAATTTTGCATGGGAATAATTTATCCAGTATCACATCGCAAAATGGTGAAATTGCTGCACAAGTCCACAGATGCATGTTTTTACACAGGAATTTAATTTAAAAACTAATTTTAATCTTACTTACTTTAAATAGTGACTCAGAGCCTGGAAAAGTGCTACACAAAAATTAAAACACTTAATTAGAAATTCTCTGCCTTCAAACCAGCTGGTTGCATATATAGTGTCTGTGTTGCAATGTATGTCACTGTATAGGTATTAATGCACAACAATATGCTATTCCAGATGCCCATGCTACACGAATGCATACTGTACTGTAATAGCCCACATACAGTACATAGAACTTTTGTATTTTCATCATTGTAAACTTCATAACCACTAAGAGTGCATTTCCAACCCAAAATTGTTAATCCCATGCATTTAGTAGTTAAATTCTGGATTGGCTGTTAAAACCTGAAGAAATTTGTTGCTGCAATTTCAAGACAATTAGTATTGTGTAGGTGGTTTATTCGAGAGTTGAAACGACAGAGGTTGGCCTGCAGTCACTCTTGATCTATGGTTAACAAATCGAAACCTATTTTCGACAACAACATAAAACCCATTTTCAATCGGATTTATAACCAAATTTGAATATATACTTTCCAGCCATTCCATTTCAGAGTGGATTTTAGGTTTCATCATGATTCTCACAAAAGGTATCTTGTCAAAACCTCTACCTAATCTGCCACCTAAATTTCCACAAGACTGCAACGTTGTAAACACTGCACATGCGCACTGCCCATCGCCATGCGGAATCTGTCTTATGAAACACAAGCACAGACTGTGATAACTGTGTTACAAAGCCATACACAGTGGCTTCTACAATATGCAAAGTCATGCCAATGCTGGTAAGGTTTAAAATTCAGCAAACCTCCACAGGGGTCAATACTGTATCTACTGTACAGGTATTGAGAACAGAGCTCTATGACAGTGTTAAACTGTGTGAAGTAGTAAATGCATACCGAGATAATAATCTGTGATACGTCAAACAGGAAGATATAAACACACAGTAATAGTTAGATCTTCCGGACGGACGGATTTCACATTTAGCAGTTAAGTCTAATCAGCTGTAAACTGATATACTGTAGTATGTATGATAGTGTTATGTTACAATATAACATGTACACATTTATTATGAAATTATCTGTAAGTTTGTACACAAAATGTGCTCCATAGGTCAGTTGGTTAACATATTTGCCTCTAATCTATTAAACAGGTCACACTTGAAGCCAGCCCTGTTATACTGTTTAGTCAAACAGCCTACAAGACTGCTGTCATTTGCCTCTTCCATGCATGATTGTGTTATTTGGCACATGTAGTCATGTACATGCAATCACTGTACAGCTACTGTAGCACACTGTAGTTTTTGGATCGTTTGATCATAATTAATGAAGCCAGACTGCATCTGTCCTACAGTATTAGAATTCTTATAACAAAACAAAAACCATGATTTAACTCAGTTCATTGAGATTAAAGTAAAATTATCAAAGGTTTGTTTGAGAATAAATCATCTAAAATTGACACCTACATTATAAATAATAAATTAGTCCTGTAAACTCTGCAATGTAAATCAACATCTAGCATTACGTGATTTATTCATCATGTTCATCAGTGATATACAGTGAAGGCTGGTAAATCCTGGTATTGTTTCTTTGTTCTTTTTTGCTCTTTCTTCAAAAGTCAGATCACCAATTACAGCTAACTTTTGGCATTGAATTTGGTTATAATCTTGAATCTGGTGGTAGCAAAATTATGTTATACGGATAGGAGGAAGATCTGTGGAAGTAGAATCTGCTAAATTTTGTCCACCAGAATTGTACCTGAAGTTTTTTTTCCTTGAATGATGAAATGAGGGATCTAGACTTGAAAGGTCAGGAAATAAAACAATATGAAGTTACAAACATGAAATAATATCTGTGGGACACAAAATTTTCTGTATCGGATTAGTCTTGCTATCACTGAGTCTGACATTAGACAGGTGTTTAATATCTGTCCTTTGACAAATTTGAAACCCATTGGAAAGTGGAAATGTGTTATTTTGAGGCTATAATTTAAGTGTTTGTCTTTGCTATTGATTTTTAGACTGCTGTTCAGTCTGATCTAACAATGATCAGTTTGTTAGTCTTATTAGCAGTCCTATTGTTTCATTGTCACTGATGTTTACAGAGTGATTTCTACAAATATGTATAATGCGGTGAATAATTAAATCCAATTTTGTATCGCAAAATACTGCTGTATGAGGCAAGTTGCTATACAAACTGTGCAAAAGATGCATTGCAGTTACTGTACACAGAGCCACAGTATTTTAGAAGAGACAAATGTCATAGCCTGCAGAGCTGCTATCCAAAATGTTCTCACTAAATTATTCTTTGTAAGGTATGAGGATTTTCTTTTGGAAGTTTATAGAATTATGTAATGTATTAGTCATGAGTTACAATTGGAATAGATTTGATATTACGAGCCATACATTTATATACTGATTTAAAGTTGCAAACAGTCAACTTCTATTCAAATTGGTAAAAACATTAATATTGTCTTTTTAATGTGTACATGATTAAAATGGATACTGTTACACAAAGATCCCAGATTATCCACACCCCCTATGACCTGAATATCTAGCTACAATATCCCATCATTTATTATTATACACACCAGTTGGTAATGAATTGTTACTATTAACATCAAATTTAAGTTTGATACCACATTCGTCTACTCTTAGATGGCTCCAAACATGTCGCAAGTACACATACCTAGGGAACAGTTGAAATTTTGAAAAAAATTACATGCTCCATTGCAGTAGCTACTTTCCAATATTGTAGACTGTATTACAGTAGTATATAAACTATACCGTATATATACTGTACTGTATATACACACATAATGCATACTATAGTATACTGTATATATACAGTATATTCAGTATATACATATAAAAGCAACTGATGTAAATACAGACTTTTTAAGTGCACAACTCACCGTCATGTAAACATGTTTGTGTTTCATCATTGTTCTACTGTATACTCAGTTTGGTAATACAGTAGTTGTGTATAAGACTTTAATAATACAACCCTCTACATATACCCTGACAGATTTAACACGATTATAGAAGGTGGCAAACCTTGTTTGACTCTCGTAAGAAACCAATGGGGGGTATAAAAGAGCTTGTTTACATCACATGGTATTAAATACCTTTCTGTACATATCAAATATTGTTCTTTGAATTTGACACCTTTTCTCTCTCTCTGGGGTAGTACACACATATTGTAGTCACCTGTCATCGAGGTTGTTTTGTAATTAAGTTTACTTTGTAATTTGATGTTTGTATGCTTCTCATACAGAGATTTGGCGTATTAACAAGGCCTTCAATATGATTGTAAAATGTTTGTATGTGTTGGTCTTGTGCAGTGTGTGCCCTCGGCTAGATCTACGGTATATATGGAACTGTGTGTGGTACAGTGTGTGATTCTTCAGCCTCGAGTGGAATCAAGAATGGGCATCAAAAGTAATTCAGCAAACATTGAGTTTATAAGAAATATTATATTAAGTTAGTTTACCAAATGCTTCATCTGTTGTAAATAAGTTTAATACCTTTTTTGGCCTTTTATAGTGAAACTTGAATAGTCAAGCAACATTTTCATGGAATTTTAATTATCAAATAGCAGCAAACCATTGTCTAAGCAATATTAGGCATATGTTACTTCCCATCAATATGACTTGATTTTTTTCTAGTCCTAATAACCGACTATATCAAGTGTTTCTTTTCACACCAATATGTATTCAAATTTCATCAACAGTCAATAAAAATTTCTGTCCAGATACGTTTATGGCAAATTTGACATAGTACACGGTCTGTTATGAAAGTATATAGAGTTAACATTGAGGATTTCTTTCTACTTTCCATATTTATCAATAGGGTTTTTCAAGATCTTAAATATCTGTTGTGCCAGTGAACACAACATAGAGCTTTGCTTTTCCAGAAGTACCGTAATGCCGCCAACAAAATCGGCTGCTCTTAAAATCGGATATTTGTTCTTCTCTCTCGACAGGTCTCGGTCCGCCGCAGACAACCCACAGAAGACAGGAGTCATCGCTGAGTTCTGTAAGAAGAGAGGCCACGGATTCATCACGCCAGATGAATCCACTGACAGACTCTTCGTTCACGTCTCTGAGTATGTATTTCTCTTCCAGCTTTCTAAGGGGCAGTGGCGGAGCTAGGGGTATTGGTCGGGGGGGGGGTGAGAATGGTCTGTAGGGGCGCTTTCGACACTATCTAAGCAGGGCGCCATTACAGGTTGGCGCGGAGTGTACAGAAATTTTTTGAGTAAAGATACTCCCTAGATCGCCGGAAATGACCATTTCCGGGCCTTGCTAATTTGCAGATAAACGAAGAATAAATAGGTATTGCCATTTTGTCAGAAAATTACACCAACAAAATGTGACAAATGTCAAAAGGTATTTGAGACGCAATAAAAAAGTCAATAATCGTGAATAAGTAAAAAGTGGTAAAAAGCTGAAAAGGGCGCCAGCAGTCCATTTGAGTCTGTCAGGGGGGGCATCATCTGACTGTATGGACGCTCCGCCACTGCTAAGGGGGGACATTTATCGAGTAGACCAAATTCTGTTTCTGATGGAATGTCAGAAATTTGACATTTTTACTTTTTACCGTACAGTTAGACGTCGATTATGTCCAAAACCATAGGTAGTGTGAAAACATTTAGTTGAAAATTTATTTGTTCAATATTGCTACTAGAACCATAGAATTTAAGGTAAATTCTTGGATGAAAATTCAATGCCCCCGTATATTACTGAGCACTAGAAAATAATGGTGAGCTCTAATGTTGATGATAGAGAATAATGTTACCTCTTTGATAAATGCTGCAGTCCAGAATATGCATCTTGTTTATGCAGTGCCACGACATTGGTTGCCCTGCGGTACACGCTGTGTATCTTTTAATTAAGTGTCTGGTTTGGTATATTGAAACAGACAGGCTTTGTTCCTCATATATAGCCAAAAGTCAAAATTATGATTTTTTTGTTGTTGAAGAATCTCACCTGTCTGTAAAGATTAATTTTAAACGAAGCGATGACGCAGTAATGTCATTAAGCCATAAGAACGTAATTGGATATGTTTTTGTAAGGACGAAGTTGTTTAATATTGAAGTAAATTACCAGCTATCTTATTACATCCTCTGGATGTTGTTGTCTAGGAAACTGGAAAATATCTTGCTAAAGTACTGTACTCTAGGATAGAAGATATAAAGTCAGGTAAGGCTCATGTGTCAACGTACAAGCGGACACGTTCGCTGGTGCTTCTTGACGAGTAGGCCAACAAATTCTACTCACATCCTTGCCCTTTGTTAAACATCCTTCTAATGTGGGATACTGCTTGGTAGATTACAGACTATTTGGCACAATCCAATGTGGCTCACAGGCATCTGAGAGTTTATCTGCAGTTTCCAGAGTTAGTCGATGTCCATATTCTAAGCTACTGTAGCTTTGTGGGTTCTGAGCATTCAATCACAGGGGTGGGAGTCTGATGGGTCTAAAAGTTTGCAGATTGTTAGTTTATCAAATACCTTCCATTCCCTACAGTAATGTGGGATGTTTGGTGCACCCCTGTGTGCACAGTGTGGAAAAGTTAAAATTAATGCAAGAAAACAAAAGCTACTTTAAATGTGAAACTGGTCGTCTTGATTTGATCTCTTTTCTCTTCTCTTTCCCAGCGTCGAAGGAGAGTATGTGCCGAGGACAGGTGACCATGTGACTTACAAAGAATGTCCCATACCTCCAAAGAGGTCCAAGGTCCAAGCGGTAGAGGTCATCATCACTCACCTAGCACCAGGGACCAAACATCACCGATGGGAGGACCCAGACGGTTGATCTCCACCAACTCACGGACCCCCCCAAAAAAAACAGATTTCTCAGCCTTAACACTTTGTCTTGCACAAGTAGAGCACCTCTTACTTTGCTCTTTCTTGCAACAGAGCAGACACACATCATCAGTGAAGTTCTCAGGTAATACTATGAATCACAAGAGGAGAGTCAGAAATGACAAAAACAGAAAGAAAGAAAAGAAAAGTGCGTTAGTTAATTACACCATCGACTATAGCCGTCGATCTAGTTACCTGTTAATGACCACATACTGTAATCATGGATATTGATAAAGCGCTGGTAATGAGTCAATAATAATCTTTACAATTATATGCAGTTGTCTTGACAAAATTTTTGAAGACAACAACACCCTTTTTTTCTTTTTCTGTTTAAAGCATTATATCATTGGAAATTTACAACAATATTACTTGGTACAACAAAACCTTTCACATCTTAAAATTTTTTGGGAACGTTGCGTGAAATTACTTTTTAATTTAGAGGATGTGAGGTGTTATGCTTCAATGATGCTGTGTACATCCCTCTCAGTTTCTCAGAATATGTATGATATTTCCTCAACTAGCTGTTGTTAATTGGTCTCGGAAGGCTACAGTGCTGTCACAGCGAGGTTGGGCTAACCATCGGCTTTCAATGAAGTTTCAGGGTATTAGCTATGTCTACCTCGACGTGGCAGCGCTGATTTGGGAAAACTGATAGTTGTGACTTTCCACCAATGATCTTTGGGACTTTCCTTTTCCCAGCATTTTTCAAACATACCAAGTGTACTTTTGTACCCATACGACATATCTAATGTCACAAAAAGTGGTTAGGGATAAATTCAGTGCACACTGTAGAAGTGGGTTTTGTCCATAATTATTGAAGATATCTTTCGAAACATATTTTCGATGTTTCAGGTCAAAACTAATTGCTTTAAGCATCTTGTGTTCTATAAAGCACCGTATTTAGTTTGGCCAAACTTCACAGGTGGAACCTTGAGCTAGTCAATCACCCAGCGTGTCTGTGTGCAGTGTGCATGTTCTCTCCCTGGTGACTGCATTCACGGGATCCTGTTCCTTTGATTTGGAGATCTGTAAATATTATGCACGTTAGCACCGATATGATAGCATATCTCTGTAGATAATCTGGAGAGACCCATTTGGACAAGTTTCATTGCCAAGACACGGAAATCTTTTGTTCTACATTAAGTCTGATAGAGGCGCGTCATTACCCAAATGACACCTCTCTGTAATTAGAAGTTTACTGTTGAACATTTTACAGGGTTGTCTTTGGTACACTGCAGGAATGACTCCATATATTATTGTGAGTAGAACAAATGACACCCTCTCTGTAATTAGAAAGTTTACTGTTGAACATTTTACAGGGTTGTTGTCTTGTCTTTGGTACACTACAGGAATGACTGCATATATATTATTGTGAGTAGAACACATATAGTACCCAATCGTTGCATTATATGAAAATATTCCTTAATTTACAGGGTCACCTCTATTCCAGTTTCCAATTTATTAAAATAATTTTAAATATGACTCTATAAGGAAGTGTTAATGTCTGACTTTTCAAAGTGATATCTGAAGAAATGTTAAAGTTTTAATGGGGTACAAGCTGAAATTCACTTCCAAACTCTCCCCAAAAAGTGTTGGATTTTTTCCTGTTATATTTGTAGTAGAGTGAAAGCTTCTACCAAAACTGTTTTTTTGATCATCACTCAGTCATACTATTATTCTAGGTAGTTTGAGACTTGTATAGGTTAGGAAGAGGGTTGGGAGGGGGGGAGGGGGAGTAGGTTAGAGGGCTTTTATGCGGGTCATTTTTTATGTTCAATCTTCTCGGTGGAGTGACTATATCAAATGATGTTTCTTAACAAAAAAACAACCCCCCCCCACAAAAAACCAAAGGCACCAACGGATGGGTATAGCACCAAGTCACTGGATTTTTCAACACTGTTAGCCTATGTATTATTGGGGTAATGAATTTGCATAAGTTGGGCACAAAAACTGATATTGGTCTGCTCGTTAGACTTGGCATACTCTAAATGGGAAAGTTCGTCGGAATCCCTGTGACCTATTTTTTTCTGAATCGGGAGTCAAAGTAGGGTTGCTGTAATAGCTGACATTAGTTTCCTTAACCTCTGTAGTTTGACAGAATTCAAAATTATGTAATCATACAGTAGAAATTATAAAGTTTGAAATATCATAATGAAAAGTACTTTCAGCCGTTTTGTAAAACTAACAGTACCTGTTTTTGTCTGGGTCATTATGGAAAAAGGACATACTGTAGATTAATATTAAATGGAACAGTGTGGCTTCAAAATATGATAGACACTATTGAAAAGGGTGGGTTGCTGTAAGGGATAGGAATGGTTTAATTTCCCTCTTGAGAAATATTTTGATGGGTGTTTTTGTTTGTTTGTAATACAGTGAAAGAAGTTGATGATGTATTAAACACCTTGCACAATGAAGAGCAGGTCCGATAATCTGCCATAATTGAGGGCTTAAGATAATCCTTTTATGGGGGTTTTGCTCTGTGATGTGCTAAACAGATTTGACATGATAGTCAAAAGTTTTTAAACCTTTCCTCAAAGTCTTTTCTTTTTAGCTCCTTTCGTAATGAGTTTTTGTATATAGTGTCCTGTTTCTCTGTCTGAGAATTTAACATTGGTTATTTGGTGGAGGTAAGATCTTGTCAAAAAACTGTATAATTTGTTTTAGAATTTCTCAGTCAATTTTTCAGTGTTGATTTACTTACAAAATAAAACAAGCCTATGGAGAAAGATCCTGCTATCATTCTAACATGGTTAGGGGTGTCATTGGGTATTCTGTACCATTCTGACATGGTTAGGAGTGTCATTTGGTATACTGTACCATCCTGGCATGGTTAGGGGTGTCATTGGGTATTCTGTACCATCCTGGCATGGTTAAGGGTGTCATTGGGTATTGTACCATCCTGGCATGGTTAGAGGTGTCATTGAGTATTATGTACCATTCTGACATGGTTGGGAGTGTCATTGGTTATTGTACCATCCTGGCATGGTTAGGGGTGTCATTTGGTATACTGTACCATTCTGACATGGTTAGGAGTGTCGTTTGGTATACTGTACCATCCTGGCATGGTTAGGGGTGTCATTGGTTATTCTGTACCATTCTGACATGGTTAGGAGTGTCATTGGGTATTCTGTACCATTCTGACATGGTTAGGAGTGTCGTTTGGTATACTGTACCATCCTGGCATGGTTAGGAGTGTCGTTTGGTATACTGTACCATCCTGGCATGGTTAGGGGTGTCGTTTGGTATGCTGTACCATCCTGGCATGGTTAGGGGTGTCATTGGGTATAATGCTTTATCTGATAAGGTTAAGTTTGTCATTTTCATCTTCTCTTGGTTCTATCATATTTTGTTCATCATTAATGATATAGCATTATATTTATCATTTTAATAATCCTAACACTCTTATGATGGATTCTTAGATATTGGGTAGAATTTTTGTTTTAATGTATGTCTTTTATTGAATTTTTATCTTTATTTTCTTTATTATGTCATTTCTTTGGTTACAAGTAAACCATGCCTAGGATATTGGAAACATTTCATTGGAAATTTTCAACAGTGTTGATTGTACTTTCCATGAGTTTTTACCATTTGTTGGGCTCTTATTAAGTTGGGGACTTATGTACTGTTGGGCGGTAGAGGAAAGCGAAAACATTTCTTTTGGCAAATGGAGTAAATAAATTGTCATGTTCTTGCGATATTTTCTTATTCGAGAACTCTACTGGTGAATAGTTTCTTCACTGCCTCAGCAGTTACAACTTTGACTTGAAATTTTAAAATTACGACTAATTTCTAAACTCCCAGACAAAACTAAGAGGTATAACATTGCCTTTTGTTTTATTAGGATAGGAGTGGTCAGTTTTCCAACCATCTTATTTATGGCTATAGGTCATATTTTTAACTTCAGTGTGTTTCGCTTGACCACATTAAACTCAAGGGCAGAAACTGTGTTTTTGGAAATTGTGTAATAACTTCCATATATTTTAAGGTCTGTAAAACATTCTGTGCTTTAAAGCTTAAAACAGGTCATATTAGCTTTCAGAACCTTGATTAAGAAACAAACACAGCTGGTAAAACAGCAAACAAGAACATATTTCTCTATTTCAATTGTAAAATAAGCGAAATTGGAATGTTTCAGTAAGATCTGGTAAAAAAGTACAATACTGTGTGTCACTGTTGTTGTTCATAATGATAGGGCCACCTGAATTCCAAACGACAATTTTATCCTAATTTGTCTGAACTAACACGAAAAAAACACATCCTTTTTGTAACTGTTCATAATATGTTAAAAATCTACAAAGTTATTCCAATGACAGACAATGTAAAATATATTTTGAAGAGAAAAATATTCCATACATCTCAATATCTTCTTGAAGAAGTGGACCTTGGTTGGTTAGTGCTGATATAATTTCATCTGTTTAGACATTCTTTAGAACCTTTACTTAATGAGGCCATTTTGGTATCCTTGAAACTTCATTTATTTGGAATGTTTGCTTAGCATTACAACCCTGTTCTCTATGGTTAGAATTCCGTCAAAATGCAACTCAATTTACAGAAATATTATTTTTCGTCACTGGATAAATTATTGAAATATATTTTAATGAGAAAAGAAAGACATTTTTCAACCTAGTTACCATGGTGACATTCACTTTTCTCTTGCCAGATGCATTAACAAAATATTTCTCATTTTCAAAATTCATAACATTGTGATGGAGAATGCTAAGAGGATGTAGTTTTCGACCTAAAGATGCAGAACATTACAAGCAACGTCAGCGGTGAGAGTATTCCCTTAAGTGTAGAAAAACTGGCATTCCATCGGCAGGTTAAATCAATTGAAGTGTGTGGTAGAAACTGTATGCGAGTAAGGACATTTCCTTGAAAGAAAAAAACATCCAAAAATTCTGTACAATATGAACTGAATGTTTAGAGATTACAGATATAAAAACCAAGTGGATACACTATTTTCTTAAATGTCTCTTTTTCAAATGTCTCCCATGCGGCAAAGACTGTTTAGTTATGGTCCCACTTGTTGACATATGCCTCAGGAATAAAATGTTACTAATTGGCATTCCAAACTTAAACCAGGGAAACATTTATTGGAGGTGTCAGAAAGAGGAAATACCTAAGGAAAATATTTGATCTGCTTAAGAGCCTGGGAAGTATTAAAATTATCATATACATTTATGAGCACATTTTTATCTGGCATTACTTTAATATATGTTAGTGTCATGGAATGATTGATATTACTCACAAACCTATGTTATATGTTATGTCACTTTAAATATGCAGAATTTTGCCGTTTAGGAAATAGCATAGTATATGTACTGTGTATTGTCACCATTTTTGTAAAAAACTGTTAGTTATGTACTATTAACAATCAGTAATTCACCAAGTTGATCAAAATGCTGGATTATTTAAATCACTTTATTGTGATAGTCATATTGGGGTAAAATGACAAGTTGTATACGTTCATGACTTCGCAAGGAAGAAATTATTTTGTCGTCATGTTTGGTGATACACTAACTCAACAACTCATCAGTTTGTTGCCATGGTTTACATATGAGTAAAGCAACAATTCATTACTTTCATGTCATGGTTTCTACATGTATTTAGTGTAGTCAACAGTTCATTGCTCTGTTGAAAATATTAGCTAATATATTTTTCTGTGAAATTGTTGACATTACGACAAGGTAAAGAAGTGACGCATCAGTTGAACGATACACAATGTCTCTCAAATGTTGTTAGAATTACACAGCAAGTTAAGCTATTCATTTTACCAAACATTCCAGAATACTATGCAGAAGACAAAAAATGAAATCCATTTTTTGAAGAAAAATTTTTTGTCGACAAATCTTGTTCAAAAGTTAGAGGTAGATCTTATGAAAGTTATTGCGTTAAAAGAACTTTGGTTTGCTAGAATCTAAGATTATGCTGAAATTACAGTGAGACATCTTAAAAAAGACGAAAGGAGCAAGTAGCATTTCAGTTAAACTTGGATTAACAGAATCTTAGATAATGTGCATCAGTTAATCCTGCTATTGTTAAATTTAGTACCACACATGTAAGAAGCTGTAATGTATGGTACGTTTGTTTACAGTCACAGCTAATATGATAAGGAGTTTGATACGAAGAACTTCACAGGATTTCTCTGTACAGGTAAACAGACAACAGTATCCGAAGAGAAATTCGATTAGCCATGTTTCTATAAATATCAGGGGCATTCTCTGTTGAGTGTGGAGATGAGCTATGTTTAAAGGTATGCTGTATTGGCCCCAAAAATGCTAGATATTCAAATATGGTCACCTTCGGTCAAATTATTAAACTGTTTTTATTACAACATTCAAGGAAATTTCCTCACTTGTACATTCAGTCATCTTGTGTGATCCTTTAAAATGTCTGAAAACAATTTGGAGAGTAAAGACCTCCAGGAAAGTAGTTTTTGAAAACTTCTAGCAATTATAGCGTGCCATAATTTGGGGCCTATACTTCGTTTAACTGTCTATGGTACAACCAAAGTATTTCTGTACTTTTATAAATGTCGTAATATTGATACCTCATTTTGAAATGATTTCCAAAACAGTCTGACATCTCCAAATTATGTAACCAGGGCATCCGTTTCCTGCACATAGAAGAGTGTTGTTATGTACCTTATATCAAACTATAATAGCTCTCTCTACACACACCAGTATTTTTTAGTGACCTTATTATGGATAGTATTTGTTGCAGGCTGTAGGGAAAAAAAATATGTGTTGTTTTGATTGCTGTTACAGCAACAAATAACTATTTGTATCTATATTTGTAGAAATTGTTTTCTTCAGGACAACCAGTTTGGTTTCTCAGTGAATAAACTAAGAATTATATTAAAGGAAGTCTAGTATTAATAACAACCTACATGACACAATTTTCTTAACCGTGCCCGGTGCCTTTTCTCGTCAGAAAACAGGTATAAAGTTGAAATATTCCACGGAAGATGGAAATCATCCAAGTTATTTGTCTTATTATTCTATGTACAACATAATTTCTTAATCCTTTCACAGACTTTAAATGTTAGATAGGATATACACACTTTAGCGATGATTTTAATGTTAGAAAGATTGTTGAAAACTTTCTTGTTGAAATTATATTTCAGAATATTGATTTATTGCCTGTCTTTGTTTCACTACAGATGCACATTACTCACTTTAAAGTCACTTTGTCTACTGTAAATATGATCTCTCCTACATGGAAATAAAATGTTGGAGAAAATACCAATCTGTTTGGAAGTTTCTCTTTCTTTCATGACAAATAATTGTTTGCAGAAAAATGAAATTAGACAATCTGGGTACAAAATTTGTAATCATACCACTTACTGTAAGTTCTGTTACAGCAGCGGTGCCTCAGCAGAACATTACTCGGCTCCTCACTTACCTGTCTCCACACAACCTCAGCACTCTTGATCTACCATGTCTCAAAATGCACTGGTAACCTTTTAACACTGTACGTCCTCTATGGCCAATGACATCCATTCCCTTCTCATTCTAGCAAAGTGTCTAGAATGTTTATTTCGGGCTTAGATTTCTTTTCGACCCAATTTGCTCAGAACTGCTGTTA
>JAIPMN010021894.1:6098-17759 GCA_020650975.1 Apostichopus californicus | reverse complement strand
GGACAGGGAGGGGAAGGAGCTCCTAGTAACACTCAGAGACAGAGAACACTGTGTCAAGGTAAGAGTCTTATCAGTTTACTGGTCTACAGCCAGATAATCTATGAGAAATGAACATAATACTAGTGAGAGAAGGACAGGGAGGGGAAAGAGCTCTTAGTAACACTCAGAGACAGAGAACATTGTGTCAAGGTAAGAGTTTTATCGGTTTACTGGTCAGCAGCCAGATTATCTATGAGAAATCAAGATAATACCAGCAAGAAGGACAGGGAGGGGACAGAGCTCCTAGCAATACTCAGAGACAGAGAACACTTGATTAAAGGCAAGAGTTTCATCAGTTGATTAACACTATAGCAACTTTGGAAGTATTTCATCAAGTGTAACAACAGCAACATTATTAATATCCCAGCTAAATATGGATATCTACAGGGAACCAACAAATATTACTACTTGATTATGTAGGGCAAAAGGTGATTGTTGTTGGTTTTAATGCTGGATATGTGTCGGTGATTGAAGTGGGTTCTCATGTTGGTGATTTTGGGTGTGTTCATGTTGGTGATTGTTGTGGTTGTTCATGTTGGTGATTGAAGTGGGTGTTCATGTTGGTGAGTGTTGTGGTTGTTCATGTTGGTGAGTGTTGTGGGTGTTCATGTTGGTGATTGGTGTGGGTGTTCATGTTACTGATTGTTGCTGGTGTTCATGTTGGTTATAGAAGTGGGTGTTCATGTTGGTGAGTGTTGTGGGTGTTCATGTCGGTGATTGAAGTGGGTGTTCATATTGATGATTAAAGTGGGTGTTCATGTTGTTGATTGAAGTGGGTGTTCATGTTGGTGATATTTGTGAATGTTCATGTTGGTGATCGTTGTTTGTGTTCATGTCGGTGATTGAACTGGTTGTGTCATGTTGGTAATTGAAGTGGGTGTTCATGGTGGTGATTGAAGTGGTCGTGTTCATGTCGGTGATTGAAGTGGGTATTCATGTCCGTGAATGAAGTGGGTGTTCATGTTGGTGATTTTTGTGGGTATCCATATTGGTGATTGTTGTGTATGTTCATGTTGGTGATTGTTTTTTGTGTTCATCTTGGTGACTGAAGTGGGTGTGTTCATATTAGTGATTGAAGTTGGTGTTAATGTTAATGATTGTTGTGGGTGTTCATGTTGATGATTTAAGTTGGTGTTGATGTTGGTGATTGTTGTGAGTGTTCATGTTGGCGATTGTTGTTTGTGTTCACCTTGGTGATTGAAGTGGGTGTATTCATGTTAGTGATTGAAGTGGGTGTTCATGTTGGTGATTGAAGTGGGTGTTCATGTTGATGATTGAAGTGGGTGCTCATGTTAGTGATTGTTGAGGGTTTCATGTTGATGATTGTTGTGGGTGTTCATGTTGGTGATTGTTGTGGGTGTTGATGTTAGTGATTGTTGTGGGTGTTCATGTTGATGATTTAAGTGGGTGTTCATGTTGGTGATTGAAGTTGGTGAATTGTTGTGAGTGTTCATGTTGGCGATTGTTGTTTGTGTTCACCTTGGTGATTGAAGTGGGTGTGTTCATGTTAGTGATTGAAGTGGGTGATCATGTTGGTGATTGAAGTGGGTGTTCATGTTAGTGATTGTTGAGGGTTTCATGTTGATGATTGTTGTGGGTGTTCATGTTGGTGATTGTTGTGGGTGTTCATGTTGGTGATTGTTGTGGGTGTTCATGTTGATGATTGAAGTGGGTGTTCATCTTGGTGATTGAAGTGGGTGTTCATCTTTGTGATTGAAGTCAATGTGTGCATCTTGGTGATTGACATGAATAAAATTTGGCTAAATATATAGTAACACCCATATCCTCTGTAGACATTCCGTGCCCACTGGGGGGGATCCTTTCCTGAATACTCTGACCTAGGTATAACATTTCAGATTTTCTTATCTGACATATACTCTTGTTCAGTTTTACTTGTTTAAGCCTGCTCCTTTCTTAATTTGCTTATTTCTCGTTGTACTCAGCGACGGCCGCCTCTCCCCGAAAAAGATTTAAACTCCTTGAGAGCTTTGTACCCTTGACTCATAACATCTTGGAATACCTCTTGTGCTTAACAAATGCCAATTGGCAGCCTAATAAATTTGAAACGCCCAAATAGGGTACTAAATTTGCATAACATTGCACTTTGGCCAGAGACCTGAATTTGCATCTGTCACTGAAAATAAGTTGACATTATGCAAACCCCCCACCACAACCTAAATAGTATGTGTAGGAAAACGTGCCCTGCTAATCACATTGTTTAAATCTCTTTGAGTCAACACGGATGCATGTTTTTCTTTCAATGACAGTTGCCAACCTATTTACACATCGGGTTGGCCCATGAACTCGCTCATGCGTTTGTTACTTCTTGTATACCATAATAGCTATGTTTGGTTTGGTCTCCCTCCTACTCATTCAGAATTGCCTGTTTATAAGTCACCAAACCAATAAACTTGATCCGATCACTCCAGTATTGAGAGTACTGCATTGACTACCAACTAAACAGGAAATCATTTTCAAAATGTTATGCTTTACTTTTAAAATTCTACATGGCAAGGGGCCAACCTACTTGAGGGAACTGTTGACATGGCATTGTAGTGGGTGCGTTTTTCGCTCGAAAGCCCAGGCCCTTCACCAGCCATAATAAATCTCAGTTTTACGGTGACATGGTGTTTCATATGTGTATGCCTCTGTAAGGCCCTGCTGCCGGCACTTTCTTCATTACCACCTTTGATTGTTTTAAGTCCCAACTTGCAACTCATCTCTTTATCATGTACTTTAATGACTGATCTTGTTTTGATTTGTCTTAACCTCATTGGTATCAGTTTATATTACAGTAGCTTCATTATACTTATTGGTCTTATTTTGCTCATGTAAAGTGCTTTGAGATATTTCTCCATGCAAAGCGCTATATAAAGATGAAAACATTTAATTCACCCAGTATATTTGAGAAGCCCTTGGTAACATCGGGAGGTGCCCTCTACCACTTGCAAATTTAATACATGTTTGCAGTCCTTGTATACACATAGTAGATTGATTTTTCCAAGAGGACTCAAGTCATGTCCATCATAGCATACAAGCTTTGTCCTTCGTTTTCTGAGAGCTTCATTAGTTACACTTCAGTATGTTTCAGTACCAATGGCGTTGAACCCAACCCCAGTGTCAATTGTGAAAACGACTGGTTTGTATTCTAGCTATCTATATAGATTCATTTCCCATTGTGCTTCGGACTGTTATGAATCTGCTTTGGTCATTTCAGTGAAAAATTTGCTTTACGTGTCAGAATCTGATTCCTGTTCATTTACAACACTTAAATATTGTTGAATGTTGTATTTCTGTACTTTGTTTGTTTCCACAAACTGTTGCAAAATGTTTCATTTGTCAAGTTTCAGCACTTTTGCCCATTTGCTGGACAGGCATGATTTTTTGACCAATCCCTTCCACATTTGAGACAATTATTTTGTGAGCTGCTCTCAAGTTATTTGCTTCACAAGCCTGTCAAATATTGATAGCTTTTGTGAGAGAGAGGTCCTCTTCTCCAAGAAGATGCCAATGAATTTGGTCACCGAACACACTATGCTGTCAGGTGTGAGACCTTAGGTTAAATTTAAAAATGTACAAGTTTTCACCTTGTTGCGCAAATCATTTACATAGTGGTCTATCCACTCATTTCACCCTTGTTTCTTTGTGTTAAATACATGCCTTTTCGAAGTGATGGGATTTCTACGGGCAAAATACTCCCTTAGTTCCATCTTCAGCCTCCCGTTGGAAAGAGATATATTTCTGTCACAGCAGTATGTGAACAAGAAATAAGGACATGAACTAGTAGTTGAATTAGACAGTATATTAGATCTTCATCTGGCTGGATATCTACTGAGTACATTGAGTGTGTGAGGGGATAGTAAGCTTGATAGAACCGTGCTAAGCGTGGCTCCTACATGCTGAATCAAACTGAATGCAATTGGTGAAAGGTACATCTTATATACTCTTGACAATGGATTACAGAGGATGGGATAGGAAGTTAAGAGGTTAAGCTATAAACTAAGAAATGACCAAAAATGACATCATTGGGAATGACATCATACTGAAAGTTACTTTATTGGCAGAGATCTTATATTTATATGTGCACAGACAGGTGTAGGGTTTCAGTTGTCTAGAGTTACTGTGGAGTTCAAGTGTACGTGATCTGCTGGGACTTAGAAGTTGGAATAGAGTTTTTTAGTAATCTTGTAAATAGAAACTGTTAATGAGGGAGGGTGATGTAGGAGAACTTCTTGTCTGTGCTGCTGGCTAAGAGATTGTAAAGATGAACCTAGGGGAAGGGGAAGATAATAATGGTAAACTGCTCTCTGTTATATGTCTGCTGCATCCACTCCAGGAGTATGACACAGTGCAACACTCTTTACTGCATCTGGTTTGCTATTAATGACACTGGTAACTTAATAGTAAAGAACATCTGTTTCCATTTTCTCCAGCTTTCTGCTATATTTCAATCAAGCTGACTGCTGATCTGGTTGCCTTAGTTCATCCATTTTCAAACAATTTATAGGTATTTTGAAACAAAGAATAACTTTTATTTCTATATCCTGCTATGTCTACTGATACACCAGCCAGTCCAGTTACTGATGTTACAGTAGGATCTAAAGTTAGTGTAGCAACATCTGTCTCATCTGTATCTACTGATACATCAGCCAGTCCAGTTACTGATGTTACAGTAGGATCTAAAGTTGGTGTAGCAACATCTGTCTCATCTGTATCTACAGATACATCAGCCAGTCCAGTTACTGATGGTACAGCAGGATCTACAGTTAGTGGAGTAACTCCTGTTTCAGCTGTATTTACTGATACACCAGCCAGTCTAGTTACTGGCGGTACAGCAGGATCTACAGTTAGTGGAGTAACTCCTGTCTCATCTGTATCTACTGATACACCAGCCAGTCCAGTTACTGATGGTACAGCAGGATCTACAGTTAGTGGAGCAACACCTGTCTCAGCTGTATCTACAGATACACCAGCCAGTCCAGTTACTGATGGTACAGCAGGATCTACAGTTAGTGGAGTAACTCCTGTTTCAGCTGTATTTACTGATACACCAGCCATTCTAGTTTCTGGCGGTACAGCAGGATCTACAGTTAGTGGAGTAACTCCTGTCTCATCTGTATCTACAGATACATCAGCCAGTCCAGTTACTGATGGTACAACAGGAGCAACAGGTAGTGGAGCAACTCCTGTCAGTCCAGTTAGTGGATTTACAAGACGCTCAGGTATGTTTTTATAAGATTAAGATAAGGATGGTTTTATTTCATCATTGTTTGTTACATCTTAGTGTCAATTACATTCTTGCGGCAATTAATAACCTTTACATGGTTACTGATCATTCTAAACTGCTGTCAATCCTAGCTAATAAAGAGGTAAACAAAGAATACCAACAATTGCCAAGTTTAGAGCTGCAAGAGTTTACTAACACACTTGACTGAATAATTATGCAACAGACTATGCTGATGTGACAGCTAGCCTGGACGTGACTGACAGATCCGTTTACCAGGCAGTTAAGCCTTAAATTGACTATTCAGCTTCAATGGTCTATATAGCTTGGATGGAAGTGTTAAAGAAAACTGATTCTTGAAATTGTCATCCCACGTAATGTGAAATCACAACAAGTTTTAAAATGTTCCTGCTAGTAGACATGAAGTGCTCTTGAAACTAAGATCTCGTTATAGAATTGCATTATCAAGGTTCTATCTTTTCAATTTTGTCCTTAAATATTTCACTTGTATGATGATGTAGTACTAAGTTTCTGATATTTTGAGTATTAAAATCTTCCTCGATGTGACTGTTCACAAGGAACATGGCTCTCTCTTCACTGACTTATACACCGAGCCCACAGACACACACCAGTATCTACATTCTTCAAGCTGTCATCCCCGCTACTGCAAGTCTGGAATTGCCTACACTGAAGTCAAGCACTTTGTTTTTGTCGAATTTGCTGCTTTCATTCGTCATAAAGATGTTTTACTAAAACACTTATTGCCAGGGGCCATAGTGCCAGAAGGGTGCATGAAGCCATTCAGAGAGTCCACTCTCTATCCAGATCATCTACATTATAGCAGTGAAGGTTAAAAACGGATGAGATTGCGACGACAAAGCTCCCTTTGGTTGTAATTTTCCACCCAAATCTTCCTCCTCTTCAGCAAATCACCACTAACAACCACAACATTCTCCTTACTTCAGATAGACTCCAACGAGCCGTCCCTGCAAAACTTATTATTGCCTACAGATGTCCACGAAACCAATGGGACCTTCTTGTGTGTACTGCTGTTCATCCACTTCTGACCCTACACCCATTCAGCATGGTACTTTCAAACTCAGCAGAGAGAGACTGTGGATGCAACGCCTTCACAACATTCAACCTCATGGGCTCAACATTCAGGAAGGACATGACTAATCTTTCCCATGCTTTCCTCTCTCCATCTCCCCTTGTTTCCCTACTGCCACCCTCTTCTCCTAGATTTGGCCTTCAAAACACTTAAGATGAAATTGACCATTGCTCTCGTTTGGAACTAACAGATTGATCATTCTGCCAACTGATGCATCCAAAACTGGAATCGTGGCAGTGTTGTGGAAAAAACCCATTGGGTATCTGAGCCAAAATTGTATTCCACAATAGAAAAGGAGTGTTTAGCATTGGTTTAGTGTTTCCAAAATTCCAAGCTTATATTTAAGGAACGCTTTTTTGAACTCGAGACTGATCACCATCCATTTATCTATATATTAAATTCAAAGGTTTGCCAACCCACCCATTGTCTTTACAGCCGTATATGATTCAGATCCGAGCAATAAAGGATTATAATTGTGACAATCTAGGGGCAGATGTATTAAGCAGGAGTGAATATAACTAGAAACATTTTTTTATTTGTGCAAGGGTTAAACAGGCCACTCAAAAATATAAATTATTCGTATTTAAGAAGGGAGAGAAATGTCACAAAGTGACGTATTATACCTGTGTACTGTTTAAGGCTATGGTCTGCAGGTTTTTGGTATTCATGTATTGTTTGTCTACTGACCATTAACAGTAACCCTAATGTATGCACAGGGTATGCAAAGTGTATAGAGACAGAGCGTGAGGCATGTGCGGCCTCTGTTAGGCAGAATATTATGCACATTGGCTAATTTTCGAGATCCTCATAAAAAAATACAGATACCAATGGGGAGTAAAGCTTTTTGAGCTAGTGTAGTAGTACTAGCTTGTCAGGCTTTTGAAAATTTTACGAAAAGGGATGTGATTGTGTACTTAGTCAGCCGTCCAAAAAATATGATATGCAGCCTTACACGAGACTGTTGCAATATGCACATGTGAGCAACATATGCCCATGGCCTATAAACTGTACAGTCAGCTTTCTAAATATGGTCAACCAGGAACATTAGCCAATAACTACAGTGCCCTGTGTCAAACGCAAAGAAAAGTTAATTTTGAAGTTAA
Source organism: Apostichopus californicus (assembly GCA_020650975.1). Taxonomy (NCBI): domain Eukaryota; kingdom Metazoa; phylum Echinodermata; class Holothuroidea; order Aspidochirotida; family Stichopodidae; genus Apostichopus; species Apostichopus californicus. The sequence continues at coordinate 10,282 of JAIPMN010021894.1, read as the reverse complement.
CTATTGCAAGAAAGGCACTTGTTTAGAACTGTAGAGTAAATTTATTGGAACAGTTTTTGACAGTCACCACTGAGTAAATTATAGAAATAATTGAGCGATTGACAACTAAAAATTTACAGATAAAAAGACAGAGAATAAGAACAACACATTTAAGTACTGAAGCTTTGTGATGATCACAATTAAAAGTATATGTGAATGAAGGTTGGTCGCATTCTGTTTGTAAAGTAGACATTTTGAACAAAGTGATTGCAAGTTAATTCTTAAGAAAACTGTAAAAAGTTAACATAACATTCTTAATATTTGGATTGGTGTTACTAGAGATTAGAGTTTAGCCCTAAAGCTGACCATAACCCATATGCATAATTTGTTGATTATATCTTGCATTTTCATTATCAAAAGTAAAAAAAAAATCAAAAATTTTCCAGGAAGACACTACAATTAGCAGGTTTAATTCTTAATGTTTTAGGTGATCAGATTTCCCCAATGTCTGTAGAGAGTCCCAGGATATAATGAGGATGAGCATTGTTTCTGGAAATGTCCCGTCGTTTTATGTACTGTACCGTTCCTGGAGTCTCCTTGATAAAAAACTGAGAACTGACCAAGCCATGTTACTTTTTCACATCAACATGTAAAATCACTTGGCTGAATGATTGGAACCGTTGGTTACAAGCTTTGGACTAGCCAAAGTTGTAAGTGTGCTATGTCGGTGCATAAAGAACAAACACACACACACACTCAATTCTACACCACACTTCTCTGTCAGCACAATAACTACCCAGGGTTTGCTTTTCTCTGTAGGGCCATGTACTAGATCTGTACATAGGCAAGCTGTTATTGATGCTCCACGATAAAGGTCGACTCTTATAGTTTCCACATTCAACACAAATAATATATGTTCAATAATTTGTTGTTATAAGCAGTAACAGCAAGTAGCTAGGTAAAGCATTACCCAAAGCAATCTTAAGTACAGTTAATTTTTCCTAGGTACTTATTGACATCTCTAGTAATTGCCTCAGTAAAATGGCCATGGGTTTCAGTCAACAAGCTTGAGACAGCATGAGTTTTTGAACCGTCTGATCCACCAACAAATGTTCTTCAAAATGGGAGCCTCCTCAAGATCTGCAGCTTGAGACAATAACATTCCCATGTTGATATAGACTAATATATTTATAACATACTGTATTGGGTTTTACTCCCAGGGATAGGTGTTATTCAGTTTGATATTAATAAGAACTCATTTGATAAACAAACATGATTCTATTTGAGAGACATACGTTAAGACACATGCTATTTAAATTATTTTAATTAGCACAATCCTCTGCACTGTTACAATGGATACATTCTTCTTTCTAGAATGTCAGTGTTGCCTGGAGTGATCCAGGACTGATAACAGAGGCCAAAGATGCAACTAACGGTAAATGAACAGATCATCCCGCAGAGTCGACTTCAAAATCAAACTTCCTGCCCTCCTGTCAGGAATATGTTATTGATTTCCATTAATTTGTTATATTGTTGTATATGCTTGTAACTGTACTTTTGCATCTTACATAAATAATGCTAATCCTCAGCAATGGATATTTTTTCAGGAAGACTTAACATATTAGAGTATTTTAGACATTTTGTACCTTTTCTACTCTTCTTCAGCTGCTTTCCTTGCTCCAACTCTGACGATTCTTGCTGTGGTGTTGCTTGTTTCCATTGTGATTGTCATAATAGTGTTTCGATGGTAAGACTGTTCCCAATGTTTTATAGTATGGATGTCCATTGACATCTTTGATGTTCATCACTCATGCTTTTGAATCAAGTTAACAATATTTTCACATCACAAATATACTAAGCCAATGCCAGTTTCTACTTTGATTTATATATATTTTTTTAAAGAACGTATTATGTTGTTGTTAAAACATAGTATTAAATCCGTTCTTAGGAATTAAAGTTTGTTGCTATGAAGTACAAATTGTTCGTAAGAACATAATTATGAAGGGTAATTAATTAAAAGGTATATATAATTTCTGCCCATGAGTTAATAATTCTACTGTAAAAAGATAAGAATTGTTTGAAAAAGTGAGTCATTCATTGGTATGATTTATTTTGTATCTACCAATGAACATTGATAGAGAATGGCTATACTGGACTGACTTGTTATTTATGGTTAAAGCTTACCTTAGTTTAATTTCTATCTTAATTTCTCTTTTTCTTTCTTATCATTTATTGTTTAGGTATCTCAGGAGGAAGAAATCATATCCTGGAGCAACTGCAGGTAATGTTGTAGATTTACATTCAGGAAGAACAATTATTCTCAGGACTTTTACAAAGTCCTTATAAAATGACTAAACATGTCAGAAATGTCACTTATAGGTAACTATTTGACTCAATTTTGATCAACCTTTTTGCTATTTGAGACTGTTCATAAAAATGTGGAGTTACTTAAGAATCGCAATGTGTCTTTGATTTATGTTTGTACACAGCTCCATCTCATGTTTATGCAAGACACATACCTTTAACAACTAATGGAATTAAAGCAGGTGATGCAGAAGGTGGTGCATATGAAGTACCAAAGAAGACGTCTTCATTGTCAGCTTTAGAAATTACAGGCAATGTCACTGACTCTGATGAATATTCAAATGAAGTTGATGTAGAATATGCAATATCTAACGAAGAAAGGGAAAGTGACAGTTACGATGATGTGGAAATTGAGAATAAACCAGGCATAACGGGCAGTGAAATGGATTGTGAGGTGATGGACATTGGCAAAGCAACACTTGATAAGTGTGACTTGGGTAATTCAATCATTCGGGATAGAGGACCCTTACCGATCATTGATATTTCACAAATTGGTAGGTCTTTGGATGTTGATGAATGTTATCAGGAGCTTCCAGGAACTGCAGAATCCAAAGATGTGGTTGCGTGTAGAGTCAAAATCAAAGATTTACCCAAGCAATTACAGGATAAGAATTCTATCCCAGAGGATACAATCACAGATGAGTTTAAGGTATGCTTACTGCTCTATCATGGGTGAACCTAGGTGTTTTGATAACAATAGATGCGTTTAAGGCAAGTATACTGCTCTATCATGGATGAACCTAGGTGATCTGACAATCACAGATGAGTTTAAGGTAAGCGTACTCAGGGAGTTGTTCTATAACAACTCCCTGGCATACTGCTCTATCATGGAAGAACCAGGGAGTTGTTATCCATAACAACTCCCTGGATGAACCTAGGTGTTTTGATAATCACAGATGAGTTCAAGCAGGGAGTTGTTCCATAACAACTCCCTGGTTAAAGGCTGGTGTACTGCTCTATCATGGATGAACCTAAGTGATCTGATAATCACAGATGATTTTAAGGTAAGCGTATTGCTCTATCATGGATGAACCTAGGTGTTTTGATAATCATAAATGAGTTTAAGGCAAGTATACTGCTCTATTGTGGATGAACCTAGGTGTTTTGATAATCACAGATTAGTTTAAGGCATGTGTACTACTCTATCATGGATGAAACTAGGTGTTTTGATAATCACAGACGAGTTTAAGGTATGCTCACTGTTCTCATGGATAAACCTAGGTGTTTCGATAATCACAGATGAGTTTAAGGCAAGTATACTGCTCTATTGTGGATGAACCTATGTGTTTTGATAATCACAGATGAGTTTAAGGCATGAATACTGCTCTATCATGGATGAAACTAGGTGTTTTGATAATCACAGACGAGTTTAAGGTAAGCGTACTGCTCTATAATGGATGAACTCAGGTGTTTTGATAATCAAATATGTGTTTATGGCAAGTGTACTGCTCTATCATGGAGGAACCTAGGTGTTACGATAATCACAGATGAGGTTAAGGTAAGCGTACTGCTCTATCGGTGGCAGCTCGTGCCATGAGTTTCTCAAACAGTGCCTCTTCAAGAAATTCCTAAACATAAGAATAATCAGATTTATACCAAGATGAATGAAAACAGTGTAGATTCATTTCATTTATGTATTTATTTTTTGTTGTATCACAACATAAGTATGACATATGACATAGAAGGAGATAAGAAACAAAACTTGTGAAAGGAAGTGTACTAGCTAAAATACCCTATAGGGCTTGTCGGGTAGTGGCACTCCCTGAAAAAATACAGAACTTTAAAATTAGAAAAGAGAAACCAAAAAACAACAAAACAAACAGAACCACCCCTTCCTCTCC